>PVKE010048525.1:0-11557 GCA_004027555.1 Craseonycteris thonglongyai | reverse complement strand
TTTTTTTTTTAGTTTTAATATTTTTATTTATTTATTTTTGACAGAGAGAGAGAGAGAGAGAGAGAGAGAACTGAACTGGGGGAGCTCCCAGCTCAGCGCATGGCCCCGCACGGGCCGGGGCCGGGACTCGATCCCCGATCCCCGGCGCCGCAAAGTGAGCGCTCAACCCACCGAGCCATCCCGGCTTCCCCTAAATGATTTTATTATATGTGCATTTTTTATTTACTTTGTATTACGTTTTGTATATATGTTTCTTTGTGTGTATATAATTTGTACAATAAATTTATTATTTTAAAATTATTTTTGTTTATTATTTTTTATTCTTGTTCAATAATAAATATCCTTAGAAATAGCTGGTGCTCGCTGCCCTACCAATATTTTAGAATGCGCCCTAGGGTATAAAAAGGTTTGGAACCCCTGATCTAGTTCATGCTTCAAAGCAATTTTGGAACTCTTTGTAATGGCCATCAGGGGTGTTGTCATATTACCCTTGATATCCTAAATGCCATCAAAATGTCTTCCTTTCAATATTTCTTTATTCTTAGGTAAAGAAAAAAACTAATTGGAGGCCAGATCAGGTGAGTAGAAAGGATATTCCAATACAGTGATTTGTTTACTGGCTAAAAACTCTCTCAAAGATAGTGCTGTGTGAGTTGGTGCATTGTTGTGATACAAGAGCCATTAGTTGTTGGCAAAAGTTCAGGTCATTTTCATCTTTTTCAAGCAGTCTTTTTAGTACTTCCAAATAATAAACATTGTTGACTGTCTAGCTGGTACAAACTCATAATGATCAACCACTCTGATATCAAAAAAGTTTAGCAATATTGCTTTGACTCTTGATTTGGACTGATGGCACTTTTTTGGCAGTGGATAATTGGCTGACTTCCATTGTGCACTGTGATGCTTTGTTTCAGGGTTTGATTGGTACAACCATGGATCATTAGCAGTGAGAACATGACCCAAAACATTGGCTTGCCTCTCCAAAAGGTCTTGGCAAACTTTGATTCTTCACTTTTGTTCATCAGTGAGCTCCTTTGGGACCATTTTTTGCACATACCTTTCCATGCCAACATTTTTAGTTCAGATTTTTCTGTTTCTGTATTGATGTTGACTATGTTGGCTATGCTTCTCACAGTCAGCTGATGATTTTGTCACACATTTTGACAAAGTTTTGCAATTTTTTTCACTTCTGCTCATTACTGGCCTCCCTGGCATCTCTTCATCAATGACTTTCTCCCTTCACAAACGCATTTCGTCCATTTGTACACTGCCATTTTCTTCATGGCATTATTCCCATAAACTTGGACTAACATGTCCCTGATTTCACTTTCTCTCTAGCCAAGATTAACAAGAAATTAAATGTTTGTTTGTAACTCTAATTGAAGTTCTGACATTCTAGGGACAGCACACACACACAAATAAAAAATGCAATAACAATAATGACCACCACTCAGCAAGACACTTCACATGTCAACACAAATAGAACTGTGAGACACTGATATACCAAGGTTATGAAACCTTACCAAGTTGTTTGTACAGTGCTGCCAACATAAGCATGTGGTGGTGAGTTAGTGAATTAAATTGTCAGATATCAGATTGAAGTAAGGGGCATGGCAGTTTTTATTTGACTTTTGGTCTATTTCTCTGTTGTGACACTGCTCTAGGTGCTGAACAGGGAGCCTCTGAGTGTATGTAAGGGGACAGCACACCCACCTCATCTACAGATTATATAGCTCTGTCTTCTTTAACAAACTCCAAAGTCCACACGGCTAAAAAGAATTGAAGTAGATCTCAGGGTCCAGATGGACCAGGGAAAGAAACATTTGGGCTGTGTTGTCAGTTGAATAGAAGCAGATACATTTCTTAGAGCTTGTGTGAGATGGAGTCTGAGACAGGGCACTCCTGGAATGGATGGGGATAAAGAGAAATTTATCACTTTGAGATGATACAGAAGGGAAAATAGATGTGCCAATGGTGAGCAATAACCAGCTGGCAGAGGAGGTAAGAGAGAACTGACTCCAGAAAGCTGTTTTTCCTGAGACCACTGCACAGGTATGAGGGATGGGTTGGGGAACCAGGACTATCTGAGAAATACACAGGCAGAGACCAGAGAAAAATGTGACTTGGAAGACCAGATCAGATGGAGGACAAATCTTAGAGAAGGAGGAAGAGAGAAGAGGAAGACAAGATGGGAAAAAGTGAAACTTTAAATAGGCTTCAAGGGTTGAATAATGCTGCATTAAAGGGGAGAGCAAAATTTAGCCAGAAGAGCAGCATTAAATGGCACAAAATGCAGGAAGCTATGAAGTGTTTACATAGACCCCAGTGAACACAGAGACCTGGTCTAGCCTCTGAACAAGAGGTAGAATGGACTAGGAAAAAGAAAGCCTGCTATGGATGAAGCTTATAAGTCTGAGATATCCAACACTTAAAAGAAAAATATTGTCAACATGGATGGGACTTCTGTTTTATAAATGGCATACAGAAGTTATTTGTCCTCAAATTGAAAGGTATGTGGTTTGAAGGATAAAAGATTAAATGAATAAAATTCTTTGTACACTGAAAAAATTATGAAGGAACCAAATGGTTTAAAAGTATAACCTTTCCAATTAGAAGGGGGTGGGGTAAGGGCAATGAAATCTAACTGAGTTTCAGAATAAGATAAAAGGTTATAAACAAACAAACAAACAAATAATCTAGGAGATCAAATACTTAGATTTAGGTGTATAAGAATGGAGAGTTAAAGATTTAAAGGTGGGCAAGCGTGGTTGACAAGATTTCTGGTCAAGAAAGAATAGAGTATGTGAACATTTAGAGGGAGGCACTGTCTTTCCTGATTATGCTATAGTTACAGCCAAAATGAATTGATCAAACAAAACCTAAGGAATTTAGCACAGCAGGTAGAAGAGGAGAAAATTCCTGTAGGCACAGAAAATGGTAAAAAGTCCAGTGAATAGTAAAGAAGCTAAAGCCATTTTTTAGTGCAGGATAGACTTTCCTGAGCAGTAATGTCCTATAAAGAATCAAGGTCCACTGATGTCCATATTAGGACTCTTGTCCCAACCCAATGGTTTCCCACATTTTATGGCTACTCTGGGTGATGCAGCAGAGCAAGGGAACAGCCTTGACCATTCACTGTCTTTTTCTTTTCCTCTCCTCAATCCCATCTGTGTTGGGACTTGCCACTGAAGACCCAGGGCTGTTAGAAAGCAGAAGATGAGATCTAGCATTAGTTCTTAAACCATGAATTGTTCGAGAATAATTGCAATGACTCGCAAAACCTGGGAGAATCAACTGAGCTTACATGGATGTGTTTAGGAACAGTAAAAGTGTCATAAAAATCCAGATACTATTATTAGTTAATAACAGTTCTCAGGGAAGCCGGAATGGATCAGCAGGTTATGTGCTTCCATTGCAGTCACAGGTACCGAGGATTGAATCCTGGCCCCGGCCCGTGCGGACCCATATGCTGAACTGGGGAGTGCCCCCAGTTTGGTTCTCATTGCGGTGAGACCCTGGCCCAATTCCTGCCCTGTGCAGCCCCATGCCAACCTGTTGAATAAAACTATGTGGAAAAACCAAAGATGTGCAAGTATGGAGACTGCTCTGGGCCCTCCCCTTTTTCTCTGTCTCTGTATATCTCTCTCTCTCTGTCAAAAACAATAAAAAAATTAACAGTTCTGAAATATTCTCTCCTAGCTCCTGATGGGAAATGAGCAAGCACTGTGGTTAAAACTATTTCCTAAGATACTGTATTCTATTTATATTTTTCAAAAGTATTCAGGCTATGTTTAATTTCCTCTAGAACTCCCTCATCATAATTAAATTTTGAAGCTTTTATTACTAATCTTTTTATATTATTTTCCCAAACAAAACAAGAAAAGACAAAAGTAAGCCCTGCTGTGAAATGGAGGAACACTTGATAAACTTTCTTTTCATGCCTTGGATTCAAATTTCATATTGATTTTAAATCATGTGGACTTTACAGAGATATCACACTGGTTTATAATATGCCATAATTCAAAATAACTTTAAAAATTAAATATTTCTGTGTTCACAATGGATTCAACTGAAAGATCTCAGAAGAGCTAGAATTACTTTTGGAGATAAAGTTTCCAATAAATCCTATTATTTTGTATAATGTTCCTGCTCTCAGTTCCTTTGATGGTGAACGAGATGGGCTCTCACCTAGTGACAGCCACCCAGTGACACTTGAACAAGCACTATCCAGAAATCATGGTTGTCACAAATGGAGAAAAGGCAATGCCTTCCCACTACTGCACCAAAAAAGCAGTTTTTCAGTGTGGATCACTCCCCTCCCTCTGCAGCCTGACACCCCCTCATCTAGTTATATTCCAGGCTCAGACTCAGTGGATGCATTCCAGCAAGGTTAATCACTTCTCCAGGCCTCAGTTCTTATCTCCACATCTGGGTCAGGGGCCCTGTAGACCAACCTTAGGCTCCATTATTCACTAGGATTCACAAGACTCAGAAAAGCTGTTCTACTCACAGTTACGACCTTTATTATAGTAGAACAATACAGACTAAAACCAGATATAGGAAAAGGTGTATGAGGTTGAAAACCTCATAGAAGAAAACAGGTATAAGCTCCCAGGTGACCTTTGCTAATGGGGTCGCATGAACATACTTAGTTCTCCCAAAAGCCATGTTACCAATTAAGGAAGCATGTAGCTTCTGCATTACTGACCACAAAAACTCAGACCCCACCCCCTCACCCTGCCCTAGAGCACAATCAGGCTTTCGCCATAAACTGCACTGTTAGGACAAACTATCTGATCTAACTGGAAGAATGTGGCCCAAGGGCTCAGGTACAGAAAAACAGTAACATGGAGCAGAATGTTGTAAGGGCTGGGATCTAATTTCCAGGAACCAGCTAAGGGCCAGTGCTGAAAATAGGCCTTTCCTGGGAATGTCCAGGATTTGAGAAATTCAATACCACTGAGTTAACCCTTTCCTGTCTAGCACCTCTCTTCCTTTCCATGGTTAGGAAAAAAAAAAAAGGAAGGTTCAGGAGTTTGCAAACTTTTGTGACTGTAATGTATTATAAGTAATATGTTTTCTATAGTAACTAACATACTATATCCATAAATAATAGCCAAATTTTTACAATATAATACCTTATTCTGCTAGCTATTTGGCACTGTTTTATACTGTTTTATTTTTTAAGTTTATCACGACTTACTAAATTAATTTTATGACCTTCTAACATGTTACTAAATACATATTCAAGAGAATTGAAAGTTTAACGTGCTTGAAGCCATTATTATAAGATTTGTCAACAAGGGATGCCAGGATAGCTCACCAGGTTGAGCACTTGCCTTGCAATTGCAAGGTCCAGGAATCAAATCCAGCACTTGGCCTGTGCAAACCCCTATGCCGAACTGCGGTGCAACTGGTAACTGCCAGGATAGCACAGTGGTGAAGAATCTTGTCTCCCATGTGGGAGGCCCAAATTCAGTTCCCTCCCTACATGGCTCCACATCCACCTGTGTGTAATAAAACGATGTCACAACTATTGATGAACAACTATGGAGACTGCTCTGGGCCCTCCCCAATTTTCCCTCTCTTTCTCTTTCTCTTTCTCTTTTTCTTTCTCTTTCTCTCACCTTTTCTCAAAAACAATAAAATAAATCTTAAAAACACAAAAGAGGAGGAGGCGTAAAGATGGTGGCATGAGAGGAGAACCCGAATACCTACCTGGGAAGGGACTTATGAACAAAGGAGAATCCACAGGGGAAACCCTGAGAAGCACCCTCAACTGAGAGAACCACACAATGCAGACCAACACCCAAAGGTTAGAGAAAAAAGGGGAGAGTGGGAGAGGAAAGGGGAAGGAGCAATTCGGGGACAGAGATGCGGAGCGTGGCCCAGGGCTGGCAAAAACAGAGGGAGATTGGGGGACTACAGTCAAAGTGGAGCTAGATCGAGGGTGGGCTGGAAGCTGAGACCTAAGGAGAATGGAAGTCCCATGAGACTGGACAATTTTACATTGGAACTCAAGGGGGCGGCACAAGGAGCCCTAATCAGATCATGGAGCCTGAGGTGGAACAGAGACTGTGGAGCAGGGTGGCTGCACTTCCCAGGTGGGTGGAGAGAGAGCAGGGCACCAGCCCCAGCAGCTCGGCACCCCTGATTTACAGAGGAGATTGACTGTGAGGAAACACCTTTTGAAGACAGGGCTCTTGGAATGAGGGCAGAGGCTCAAGTGGACATGGAGAAAGCATGCTCGGCTGTATTAGATGTGCTTAGAGTGAATATGGAGGTCTTTGAGACACAGCAGAGCCACCAGCCGAGCTGTGGCCGGAGCCTTTGACAAACCCCAGCCCACACCACTGCCAGTGCTGTCACCCTGGGGGGCCTGGCTCACAGGTGCGATTAAAGTAAAAGCAGTTGATCAGAAAGGAGAAAGACCTGAGCTGCTGCCACCCCACCCGCATAGCCCTCCAGGCCTCTGGCAAGCCCTCACCCACACCACCACCGAGCTGCCACCCTGCAGGCTCGTCTCACAGATGTGATTAAAGTTAAAGCAGTCAATGAGAGGGGAAAAAGACCCGAGCTGCTGCGCCCCACCCACACTGAACCACTAGCACCCATGCTGAATGAGGAATCTGCTATTGTGTCTCAGGCCTGCCCTAGCTCCTACTCACATGCCCCCACCCCTGGCCCACACCTTCACTACCCTGCCTTCTAACAGCTAAGACAGCAACCTGAAGAGCAACTTCAGGACACAGAAACTGACTGCTTTCCCCAACTCTCTCCCAAAATCTCCTCCTCTCACAACTGAGACCATAAGAAAAAATAAAGAGAAGCCCATCTGATAGGCAACCCCCCAGAGGGAAAACATACACATGACTAAAGCAAAAAGAACCACATCAAACACAATGCACACCTCAGAATCTAAAGCCCTTCCAGAAAATCATGGACATTCTTTAGAAAAAGAGCTTGCACATTTGCAATCAAATCTAAGTGAAACAGAATTCAGGGATGCAAGACTCAAGACACACAGAGAGCTCAGTAAGTGCTGGCAAAGTACCCAGACACAGTTAAATGACCTCAACAAGAAATTCTCTGAGCAAAATGAGTACTTTATCAATAAAATTAAGAAGTTAGAGCAGAACCAAAAGGAACTCCTCGAAATAAAAGGCATCATGGGAGAGTTGAGAGAAGAACTGACCAGCATAGAAAACAGGGCTGACCAGCTGGAAGAAAGAATTAGTGAAATCGAAGATAGAAACATGAAAATGTCACAGAGAAAATAAGAAAGGGAAATGAGAATCAAGAGAAATGAAAGAGCCCTACAAGAACTCTCTGACTCCATCAGAAAGAACAATATTAGAATAATAGGGGTACCAGAAGGAAGTAAGATGAAATTTTCTCAGAGTCTACTAAAACAAATAGTGAATGAGAATTTTCCTAACATATGGAAAGATCTAAAACCACAAATTCAAGAGGAAAATAGGAGCCCTAGCTTCTCACACCTTGTAGAATAGCTATACTCAACAAGACAAGTGATAACAAGTGCTGGAGAGGCTGTGGAGAAAAAGGAACCCTCATACACTGCTGGTGGGAATGTAAATTGGTACAACCACTATGGAAGGCTGTATGGAGAGTCCTCAAAAAATTAGGAATGGAATTGCCATATGACCCAGCCATCCCTCTACTGGGCATCTACCCAAAAAACCTGAAAACCTTAATCTGCAAAGATGTCTGAACCTGCATGTTTGTTGCAACACTGTTCACAGTGGCCAGAACATAGGAACAACCAAAATGCCCTTTGATAGATGACTGGATAAAGAAGTTGTGGTACATTTACAGAATGGAATACTACTCAGCAATAAGAAAAGATGAAATATAGTCATTTGTGACAACATGGATGGACCTAGAGACCACCTTATTAAGAAAAATAAGTCAGACTGATTGAATCAGGAAACATATGACCTCACTTATAGGTGGAATATAAATCTGAAAGTAACAAACACACAGAGACCTATGGACACACTCAATAGCTTGGTGATTGCCTGAGGGAAGGGGAGGAGGGGAGAGGGAGAGTGGGAATGAAGCTGGGAGTGGGCACGAGCATTATGGACACACTCAATAGTTTGTTGGTTACCTCGAGAGTGGGGAGGCGGCGAGGGGGAGAGTTGTGGGGGGAGGTGGAGGTGAACACTGAATATATGGTAATGAAAGGGGAGCTGATTCTGGGTGGTGAGCACATAGTGTGATGCATAGGTGATGTGATGTGAACTTGTACATCTGGAAACTATCTAATTGTTACCAATCAATGTCACCCCCATAAATTTAACAATTAAAAAAAAATGAAATCGCAGTCATGTTCATAACAGTGCAAGGGTTTGGGTCATTAATTGTGACAGTGTCCAGGGAGAGTATTGCATATATAAACAAAATGGCACTACAGCATGAAAGGAGATTCTGGCTAAACCATGCAAACGTGGTTCACACTAGTCAAATTTTAATAAAAGACAATATTTTTTCTGGCACCCTCCAAATTCTCCCTCTAAAGATGCCCCATTATCTGTTGACGACTTTTTTCTTCTCCACTTTCTTCTTCCCTGTCCAAGAGAAAAACACAATCATCATGGCCTTTTCTTGTCTTATGAGATAAATTTGTTCTCTAATTCAAGACTTTCATTTACTCACATTCCTTCTCAGATGGAGACCATAAAGGAAGAAAACAATCAGACGACTTAATTAGTACAAAGAGTTAAATACTCGTAAGCCAATAGTTACTACTCATGGGTATTAACATTTTAAAGGAGATATCCTGCAAGTATCACTTCTTAATGCCTTCCCCAAATAAAAACCATGACAGTGGGAGTCTGTCAAGCTTGTGAATAAGTTTTTTTTTCTGCTCTTTTTAAAATTTTTATTGTTAAATTTATTGGGGTGGCATTGGTTAACAATTACATTGTTCTGGGTGTACAATTCTACATTACATTTTCTATACATTGTATTATGTGCTCACCACCCAGAATCAGCTCTCTATCACCATATATTTGATGTGCCCTCCTTTCCTACCCCCATCAATGATCCAAACCATCCCCCTCTTGCCCTCAGGTAACCATTAAACTATTGACTATATCCCTTAGTTTTTGTTTCTTAGTTACTTTCAGTTTCATATTTCATTTATAAATGAGGTCATATGTTTCTTGATTCTTCAGTCTGACTTTTTTTTAAAAGATTTATTGTTTTTGACACACAGAGAGAGAGATACAGTCAGAGACAGAGAGAAGGGGGAGGGCCCAGAACAGTCTCCATAGTTGCACATCATTGGTTTTTCCACATAGTTTCATTCCACAGGTGGGTGGGGCTGCACAGGGCAGGAACTGGGCCAGGTTCTCGCCCTGGTAAGAACTTCACTGGGGGCACTCCCCAGTTCTGCATATGGGTCCACACAGGCCGGGGCCGGGATTTGATCCTCGGTCTCCGGGGCTCCAAAGCTAACGCCTAACCCACTGAGCCATCGCGGCTTCCCCAGTCTGACTTATTTTGCTTAATATGTTTTCAAGGTCCTTCCATGTTGTCACAAATTGCTGTATTTCATCTTTTCATATTGCTGAATAGTATTCCCTTGTATAAACTTCTTTTTTGTTGTTGCTGTTAAATTTATTGGGGTGACATTAATTGATGTTAATTACATTGTTTCTAAGTATACAATTCTACATTACATTGTCTATACATTGCTTTATGTGCTCACCACTCAGAATCAGCTCACTTTCCAGTACCACAACTTCTTTATCCAGTCATCTTTCAAAAGACACTTTGGTTGTTTCTATGACTTGGCTACCATGAACAATGCTGTGATGAACATTGGGGTCTGCAAATTAAGGTTTTCAAGTTTTTTGGGTAGATACCCAGGAGAGGGGTTGCTGGGTCATATGGCAATTCCATTCCTAGTTTTTCAGGAATCGCCATAGTGCCTTTCATAGTGGTTGTACCAATTTACATTTCCACCAGCAGTGTATGAGAATTCATTTTTCTCCACAGCCTATCACTTGTAATTCATTGTCTTGTTGGTTATAGCCATTCTTACAGGTGTGAGGTGGTATCTCACTGTGGTTTGAATTTGCATTTCTATAATTACTAGTGATGTTGAGCATTTTTTCATGTATGTGTTGGCTATTTGTGTGTCTTCATGGGAGAAGTGTCTGTTCAGATCTTTTGCCCATTTTTTAATTGGGTTGTTGGGTATTTTTTATTGTTGAGTTGTATGAGTTCTTTATATATTTTAGGAATAAGGTTTTTTGATGCTTTGAGAAAGGAAATGACCCTCAAGTGCTGCCATGTGGTTTTATAATGTACAAAGAGCTCTTGGGTAAAGACTTAAACCTTGGGGACTCTAGTTCATGTGCAGGAAATTAAAAGTTTGTAACCCTGATAATACATATTATCAGCCAAATGTTGGTGTTTGGCAAGGAAAATAAAAGAGTAAAGATGGCAGCACTTACGTCTTATATTTATAGGAACAGAACCCATGTGTTGGAACTCCATTTCCAAAGCAGTGCAATTATTTAGGTAAGAGCCAGCCCACAAACCTTAAATGGGAATTGCTTTGTAAAATTGCAACATGTAGGAGCTAAAAGGGATGTTAGAAATTATCTAAGTCAGAGAGTGCCGTCAATGGAATCTGTACATGGAAGTCAGATTTTCACTTCAACCTTTTCCCTAACATTGCATCACCTTTCAAAACCATCCTTTAAAACCTCAGATTGTTTTTTCTAATTTCCTATGTTTTTAAAGCAGTGTTATGATGACCATTGGCATAAAGAAAAAAAAAAACCACACCTGATCATCTAATACATTTGTTCTGCCTCCAACAAGCTCAGTCTTTGAGTATATACAGCAAGTTATTCAATTACCATCAATCTTTTTGCAATATAGTTTGTGGGTAACAAAAAAAATAATGCACATGAAAGTGTTTTCATACTTAAGATGCTCACAAATAAATATATAAGCTCATCAAATGCTCTGAATTAATCACCCAACACAGATACTACTCATAGATTGATAGCTGGAATGTTTGCCAAGTTTAGAGTTTAATTCAAATTTTAAATACTGCATTTCCTTCTATAATGTCTTCTTCTACACACTTTTTTAAAAGAAGTATTTTGCAGTTGAGAAGGACATTATGCATCCCTATAGTATCAATTCTTTTGGCAGACTCAGTGAATATAAGCAACAGAACCTCCCAGAATAATCAGGACATCAAAAGAAAGGGGTAAGCACTCAAAAGAAGTAGAATGCAATTTAAAAATCCATATATGGATGGCGTTTCTACAGCCCTAATTTCCAATAGCTATTTGGATGTATTTTTAACAGAAACATAAATTTTTATCATAATTTTCTTCATTTTTTTTGCCTTTATTTTTATTATTATTTTTTAATTATTATTATATTTTATTGTTAAATTTAATGGGGTGACATTGGTTGGTAACAATTAGATAGTTTCCTGATGTACAAGTCCACATCACATCACCCATGCATCGCATTATGTGCCCAGCTCCCAGAATCAGGTCCC
>PVKE010048524.1:0-11553 GCA_004027555.1 Craseonycteris thonglongyai | reverse complement strand
GGTGCAGAGGAATTTCTGGGCTCTATAAATGACTCTTGAAGACCACAAGGAAACAGGAGATCTTCTGACTTAGCCTGTACAAATGCTATTTTTCTAACATGTGTTTGATAAGACACCATGGAATTCACAGGGCTCCTTTTAGAGACGTGCCCTCCCCGTAAGCCTGCACCTATAAAATGGGTCTGTTTATCCTTCTGATGTCATCAGGTTCTCCTGTAATTCTGTAGGAATTAATGTATGCAGTGGATACCTTTTCCTGTTTCCTACCTTGACGACTTGTGTTCTAAGCTGAGAAGGGGGACACAAACAGGTGCTTTTAGCCTCTTCACCTTGCTACTTCTTAGTCATCCTAGAAATCCTGTCAATGCCCCAGAAAACTCTTTATGCCCAGATGGGGCTCTATACATTATATCCTTACATCACATCTCTGTGCTAGGATTTATTATGGAAATGTCATGCTCTGACTCCCCGCTAAATATGACTGTTATATAAAAGGGAACCTTAGAATTGATAAGTTTCTTTTTCATCACCACCAAGTAAGCCTTTAAATGTGAAGCATATGCATTCTTTTACAGGTGTTGGAAACTTGAGTAGTCAAGAAGTTTAAAAAATAGTCTGCTGCTTTTAAAAACACAGTAGAATTACATTTGCCCAAACCTCCAGAATTTAAGGTGTCCTACATTTGGTTAACAAAATCTGAGCAGAAGTGAGTTTCAAGGTAGAATGCACAATATGCTGTTTTCTTTTACTACCTTGGCAATTAAGGATGTTTCAAGGAAAAGTATCCGTTATCTTGGTTTCATGAGTGGCTACAATGAAAAAGCCACCCCCCCCCCACACACACACGCACACATGCACACACACACACACACAGGGCTTGTGCTATGAACAAAAAATATGCAAACATTTGTTGTATTAAGCCACTGAAATCTGGGGGTTGTTACAGCTGAATAATAAGACCATCCTGACTGATACACAGATCTATATTTATTAGCATGGAAAAGTCATCATCATGTGTTTGTGTAACTAAAGCTAGTGTGACCTCAATCATTGAACTTTGAGTGTTACTCAGTTACTAATTGGGATTAATAATTCAAAGAGTGAATTCTTTTGAGAAGCCAGAAATTTTGGAAATAGTACGGTAATTATATCCATGGCTACCTTCTATCTTTTGAATAGTCTGTATTTGGAAACATTTCCTTGTGAGGGGTTCTGTCATTTCAAAGTAGAAATCTGATTAAAGTTTGCTTTATGAAATATTGTAAGACAGTCATACTCAAATAATCTTACCAAACTTTATGTTAATGGTGCTTTGTATACCTATATATGTGCATATTCATACAAGTGTATGATGAAAAGAGCATTCCTTTATTACTTACAATAAAATGATGAAGAACACAACTTACAGAAACAAACTGCCTAGTTTTGTTTCGTTGTTGTTATTTTTTCTTTTTTATTGTGGTAAGATGTATATAACATTTACAATTTTAACTACTTTAAGTGTACATTCTGGGGCATTATATACATTCATATTGCTGTACAACCATCATCACTATCTATTTCCAGAAAATTTCCATCATCCCATAATGAAACTCCATACTTATTAGTTAAAGAATAACTCCCCATTTTCCCCTCCCCCTAGCCCCCAGCAACAACCATTCTACTTTATGTCTTTAGTTATGTGACTACCCTAAGTACTTCACATAAGGTACTGACGTGGTATGACTGGACCTTCTTTATCTCTTTTTATAGCCTTTATTTTAAAGTCTATTTTGTCTGGTGTTATGTATTGCTACCACAGCTTTCTCTCTTCTTCTTCTTCTTTTGTTTTGTTTTGTTTTCATTAAAAAAAATATATATATACATATACATATACATATATATATATATATATATATATATATATGAGACTCGGGATATGTAAGCATCTTGTTTTCTTATCCATTTATCCTATGTTTTCTGATTCATCTTATTATTTATATATTTTATCTTTTTCTTCTTAAAGAAGCACCCTTTACATTTCTTACAATACTGGTTTGGTGGGGAACTCCTTTAGCTTTTTCTTGTCTGGAAAGCTCTTTATCTGTCTTTCGATTCTAAATGTTAACTTTGCTGGGTACAGTAACCTTGGATGTAGGTGCTTTTTTCTCATTGCTTTGAATTTTGTTCTAATCCCTTCTGGCCTGCAAAGTTTCTGTTGCGAAATCAAACTACAGTCTTATGGGAGCTCCTTTGTAGGTTACTAATATTTCTTCTCTTGCTGCTTTTAAGACACGCTCTTGGTCTTAAACCTTTGGCATTTTGATTATGTTTCTTGGTGGGAGCCTCTTTGGGCTCATCTTGTTTAGGACTCCTTGTAATTCCTGAGCTTGTATATTTATTTCCTTCTTCAGGTTATGGAAGTTTCCCTTTATTTTTTCTTTAAATAGGTTTTTAAGTCCTTGCTCTCTTCTCCTTCTTGTACCGCTGTGGTGCCAAGATTTATCAGTCAATCCTTGATGTTGTCCCAGAGGCACCTAAAGCTATTTTCATTTTTCTTGGATTTTTTTTCTTTTTTTTCTTTTCTGATTGGGTGTTTTATGCTACCTTAGCTTCCAAGTGACTGATTCTATGCTCTGCTTCATCTAACCTGTTAATCCCCTCTAATGTATTCTTTATTTTGGTTACAGTATTCTTCTTTTCTTACTGGTTTGATTTTATATTTTCTATCTCCATTTTTATGTAGTGTCCTATCTCTTTGTTGAAGTTCTCACAGAGGTCATTGAACATCATTATAACCAGTGTTTTAAATTCTCTATGTGGTAGATTGCTTGTCTCTATATTGTTTAGCCCTTTCTCTGGAGCTTTGTTCTGTTCTTTCATTTAGGACGTATTTTTTTGTCTACTCATTATCACTACCTCCCTATGTCTGTTTCTGTGTATTAGGTAGGTCTGCTATGTCTCCCAGTCTTAGTAGAGTGGCCTAATAAAGTAGGTATATTTTGGGGCCCAGTAGCACACAGTCTTCCTAATTACTGAGTCAGGTGTTCTATATGTGTCCTTTGTGTGGGTTGTATGTGTCCTCCAGTTGTAGTTGAGCCTTGGTTGCTATTTGTGTGCCTTCTCAGTCTAGTTGGTTCTGTGACTACAGTAAAGAATTGTTGTGCAAGGGCTGACTCTATAGAGTAGGATTGGCTTTAGCTGGGCTCTTGTGCCTGCCTCGTCTGGCCTTTGGGCGTATCATTTGTGGAGGTGGTTGGATGGTGCACTGGTGTGGACTGAAGATGGCCACTGGGTAGGTATGTTGGTTCCGGGGACTCTTGAGAAGAACTCTGGTGCATGCCAAGGTAAGCTTGTACCTGTGTCCCACCCTGGGCCACTTGATATGAGCTACAAAGTGATCTGCAGATGGTTGCCATTTGTGCTGGGGTTGGAGGTTCTTGGGAGAGGCTAAGCTGTGAAATAAGGCTGTCTGCTGCTAGTGCTGGTCTTGGGGGTGCTTAGCAAGAGATACAAAGCATGTGGAGGACACATGCTGCTTGCTTGAGATTTGTGAACCTTTTTGATAGATTTTAGGAAAGTGCACAGCATGAGCCAAGATAGGCTGTTTGTATGGAAAAGCTGACATACACTCCCAATTTTTAATGGTACACGTCAGTGTGGGACCATGTTGTTCTGTGTGTCTATCCCTCCTACCAGTCTCGAGTGATGTATTCTGCATATCTTTAGTTGTAGGACTTCTGTTCAGCTAGATTTCGGGCAACTCTTTATGATGGTTGAGTTTAGTTGTAATTTTGATGTGGTTGTTGAGAGGAGGTAAGCTGTGTTTACCTACTCTGCCATGTTGACCTGAACTCTGTGCTACCTTTTTTATCCATTCAAGTATTGACGAACATTTGGTTGTTTCCATCTTTTGGCTGTTGTGAGTTAAACACTGCATCTATGAACATGGGCATACAAATATCTATTTGAGTTCCTGCTTTCAATTCTTTTTTTGTATTTACTGAGAAATGGAATTGCTGAATCCTATGTTAGTTCTGTGTAATTTCTTATGGAACTGCCATACTGCTTTCCATAGGAGTTGTGCCATTGCACATTGCTACCAACAGTGCACAGGGTTCCATTCCAGTTTTCTCGCATTCTCATACTTGTTTTCTATCGTTTGGATAATAGTTATCGTAATGTCTGTGAAGTTGAATTGAGAATATTTTCTATATTCTTGACACTTTGGCATTTGCCATTTGATCCTGGAGAGACAATCCTTCCAAGGAATAGCTTGTTCCTAGAGATAACAAATGATTCCCTTGTGAACCCACTTTTGGCATATAAACCAACCAATCCAGATTCCATATCCCCAAGTATCTTCTTCATCAAACTCTAATGAACCAAGCCAATATTCTACCTGCTCTAAATTACCCAAGAGCTAGAAACTGGACAACTAGGGCCTATATGTATTTTCTAGAACCTGATGAAATCATTCAAATTCTGCAGTCCTAGGCTACTCAGTATGTCCACCCTGCCTTGGCCTTTTCTCCCCAGGAAAACCTCAGTGAAGACTATGGGCCTTGTTCTATTCTCTCCTCCTTCTGACTCACCTCAGTGCATACCCATGTGGCCCTGAATGGCATGGCATATTTCCTGTTTCTTGAAACCTGAGTATAAACTTCTTCATCATCACTTCTCGGCCTTTTGGCTAAGATCAAGTGTAGTAATTTTCTTCATGACAGTCATTTCCATATCTATGTGTTTTATTATAATTGATTAAAACAAATCCTAGGTACATTTTAAGAATAGAAGTGTTATCTCATTGTGGTTTTGATGTGTGTTTTCCTAATGGTTAGTGTTGAGCATTTTTCACAGCTTATTGGTCATTTGTATATCTTCTTTGGAGAAATGTCTATTTAAGTACTCTGGTTATTTTTGAATTGTGTTGTTGGGATTTTGTTGACTTGTAGTTCTTGCTGTATTTTGAATATTATTCCCATATTAGATATGAGATTTACAAATATTTTCTCTCATTATATGTGTTACCTTTTTGCCTTCAATGCACACTACGTTTAATTGGATAGTCTTTGTTTTATCTATTTTTCTTTTGTTGCCTGTGCCTTGGTGTCATATCCAAGAAATCATTGCCAACCCTAGTGTCATGAAATATCCCACTGTGTTTTATTCTAAGAGTTTTGTAGTTTTAGCTTTTATGTGTAGATGTTTGATCTGTTTTGAGTTAATTTTTGTCTGTGGTGTTAAATAGAGGTCCACCTTCATTCTTGGCATGTGGATATCCAGTTTCTACAGAAACAGATGTTGAAAAGATGGTTCTTCCCCACTGAATGGTTTTGGCATCCTTGTCAAAAATTATTTTACCTTATATGCAAGAGATTATTTCTGGGATCTCTATTTTACCACATTGGTTTGTATGTCTGATCTTATGTCACTACTGCACTGTTTTGATTATTGTAGGTTTATATTAAGTGTTGAAACCAGGAAGTAAAAGACCTTCAATCTGTCCTTCTTTTGAAGATTGTTTTAACTGTGTGGGGTTTCTTGACATGCATTATGAATTTTAGGATAGATTTTTCTATTTCTGTGAAAAATCTCCTTGGGCTTTTAATAGGGGTAATGTTGCATCTGTAGCTTGCTTTTGGGTAGTATTAGCATCTTAACAATGCTGTAGGCCCCCAACCGTATCCACAGGGTATATGTTCCAAAACCTCCAGTGGATGCCTAAAACCGCAGATAGTGCAAAACTCTATACATAAGTTTTCCCCTACACATATATAACTTTTCACTTAAAAAAAAAAAGAACTTATGACTTCTTTGACATACTCAAAATGCCAACATTACTACTCTTGCATTATCTCATTGTGGGACCATTATTAAGTAGAATAAGGTTACTTGCTAAGCAGCAGCAGCGTGGCACACTAATGGTGAGGTGGGGGATGTCCAAGCCATGACCCAGGAAGCAATGTGCAGCATTGGCAGCTCAAGTCTTATAGATGATGGGGCACTGTGACATGATCACAGAGAGTGGAGTCCAACCACAACTCTGTTCCCTGAGGTCCGGTCTCAGTGGAGTGATAGGTTGAACCCCAAGGAGGACACACAGTGGTGGGGGCTCTAGGCAGCACCATCAACTGGGCACAACATCAGAGAAGATGGGGGAGGAGGGTGTTCTCGGTAGCAAAGGCTGCTGGTGTCTGCAGTAGTCATAAGGATTCCTGGGGTCCTCCTTCTCTCCTTTCCTCAGGGTGACGTCCCTCCAAATGATCCCTCTTGGCTCTGAGCTACTCCAGACCGGGGGATGTATGGTGTAAGTAAAATGCTTTCTATGCTTTTCTATGTGGCCATCCTTAGTTTTTGTGCTCTGCAGAATTTCTGATGCTGCTTTGTCATAGTATAGTTTGGGGACCTCCTCGTATGCCATCTGACTGATGTCACTGAGTTCCTTTATTATTGTTCTTTCTTTTACTGCCTATCCCACTGTCTAGGCCTCTGCTATAATATTGACTATAAGTAATGAGAGCAAACATCTTTTTCACGTTAACAATCTTAGTGGGAATGCATTCTATTGAGCCAGGGTATATAGAACATCACATAGGCAGATAGGAAAGTCCTCGGTAATCATAGTGACCATATAAGGTAGAAATGTAGTGAGCACAAAAACCAGGACAGCCAGACACTACCAAGGACGAGATCACTGGTGACTCCCTCGTCCCTCAGGAAAAACTGCTCAGCCCTTTGTGATCCGCCTTTGAGCCACTTTGTCCTGCTCCGGCCCACTTCCACTTCTTGGAAGTGTACTTTCTCTGCTTTTACTCTCAACAAACTTTACTACTTTCCCTCTCTTTCTGTGTCTGCATCCCCATTCCTCAGGGCCTTGAGACAACGAACCCTAGACAGAAAACACTGCAACATATTTGGGGGCTCCTCTGGGATCCAAAGGGAGGGTAAGCACTTGTCACTTTTCCTGCTACCTGCCTGACATCAGGCCTTCAATTTTAGTTTCTTCTACAAAAATTGGGACCCCGTTGCTATCTAAAAGTGGCTAGCATGATGGCTGACCTTAAGACACGGGCAATAGGCTTAATGGAAGGGACCTGGTCAATCCCCCTACTTCGTCGGGAATGTTGGTCTTGTCCTGATCATCTTCCTTTCCATAGAAGACTAGAAGTGGCATGAGTCTAGGGGAGACACTTGGGAACAGTTGAGGAACTCTGGCTACAGCTACTCTGTGGCATGTCCTGAAGGTCTCTTGCTTTTCTCTCCCTGACCGACTGCCCATCAGGGTGCCGACCTATAGACTCCTTTGTTTTGTCTTTCCTCTGGCTTCTCTTCCTTTGATCTCATGCTAAGAACTGAGATGTTGGTCTGGGACCTGTGCCCATCAGGATTCCTCTGCTCCCTTCAATGCCAGCCCACATATAAGTAAAAATGACAGAATATAAGACTAGTTTAGCTGGGGAGGTCTTGTTCCTACCTTATGTCACAACGGCCATGATAAAACCACATCAGGAGCTTTTCTGGCCCTGAGCTGCACATAGTCTTATAGCTGTTCAGAAGAGAAAAGGTCTTTTGTTTCTGCCTAGCACATACCATTTCTATAGCAATTGCGCCATGTACCACATCCATCCAGGGTTGTTTGTTTCATGCTGATTGGTGTCGCCGCCAAGCCTGTGCTATCTTGATAGATTTCTGGCAAGCAGCTGCATTGTGTGAGTCAGTATGGGGCTGTCCGAACCTGTATTCCCACGGTAATTTTGATTTGTTTCCTTTAGAAGAGATGGCTCCTCTACAGGTCCTAAGTGTGGTCTCCTCAGATCCCTAGTCAAAGAGGAGAGCTAGTATAAAGAATGAATGGAGAAGATGCTAGGATGGCTCAGTGGGTTGAGTGCTCGCCTTGCAGCCCCAGGGTCCGAGGATTGAGTCCAGGCCCCAGCCAGTGCGGATACATATGCTGAACTGGGGTGTGCTTCCCATGTGGGAGGCCCCCAGTTTGGTTCCCACTGGGGTGTACTTTTCATGTGGGGGCCCCTGGCTTGTGGGAACGTGCCTCTCATGGGAGGCCCCCAGCTTGGTTCCTGCCCTGTGCATCCCTGCCGCCACCTGTGTGGAATGAAACTATGTTGAAAACTAATAACATGCAAGTATGGAGATTGCTCTGGACCCTTCTCCTCTCTCTGTATCTCTATCTCTCTCTCTTTGTCAAAACAATAAACTAAATCTGAAAAAAAAAAAAAAAAGAATGAATGGCAAACTTTCGGGATGTCAAAGGCCGAGGTACACATCCGTCTATTACTGGTGTTTAATCATTGGCCACCAACTTTATCACCTAAGTCCAGGTTTCAAACTGATCATTATAGCGAGACACTGAGAGAGTGTGCTAGTCATGCTGAGTGCTGAGGCCCACAGACCCACTCAGACATGCAGACACAGGGGTGTCCAATGGCGAGGTTCAGGTTAAACTTAGCTACTCCTGGTGATCCGTACCTCCTCAGTTGCCAGTGGCTGGCTATGTAGAGCGTTGGAACCCACAGGTCCTGGGTGTGTCATGGAATCAAGTGATGGCAGGAAAGAGACAGCAAAGGGACACCTTTCTTCCCTCCCTTCTCTTTTCCAGATGGGCCACAAACACTTGAGCACCTGCACCCCTTTAGACTAAGGTGACCAGATTTTAACATTGGTAACACGGGACACCATTGACCTGGGCGGGGGAGAGGGTTATTGATTAAAAATTTGGTCTATCTCCCACCGTTCCCTAGCTTGTGCATTCTTTCCAAAAATCGGGACTTTTTTAAAATGCCGCAGGACAAATTGTTAAAAATTGGGACTGTCCCGCCAAAAGCAGGACGTCTGGTCACCTTACTTTAGACTCCATTCTAAAACACTGGGACCAGTTTGACCCTCAAACCCTGAAAAAGCTGTGTCTGAGTTTCTTTTGTTCAGATGCTTGGCCCCAGTACTAGCTGGGTGATAGAGAAACCTGGCCACCAGAAGGAAATAAAAACTACAATACCATACTACCACTAGATCTCTTTTTGTAGACAGGAGGGCATATGGTCTAAAATACTCTATGTATAGGCCTTCTTTACCTTGAGAGATAACTATGATCTCTGCAGAGATTGTAAGAATGACCCCAATATATATTACCCATGACTTCCTGGGGAAATGCCTCCTGCTGACTCTAACCTTTCCACTGTTAAGCAGGAAGTCAAAGAAACCACCTCAGCCTTTTTAGAGAGACTACGAGTGGTATTTACTAAGTACACTGCTATCTCATGCAATACTTATGAAGGTAACTAACTTTAAAGGATAAGTTTGTTACACAGCCTACTGCAGACATATAAAAGGTGTCCCAAAATTCACGCAAGAAGTAATTTTGAGAGAAAACACAGGTTTATAATTAAAAATTGTAAATTTTCATTGCTCAGCAAGGAAAACGAATTGTTCTTTCATGTAATGCTCCATTTTTAATAATCTTGAACTGTCAGCTGTCACGCTGTCTTTTTTTTCCCCATTGGTAACACTTTACTGCACTAATGATGCAAAATTCAAATCTTGCGTGAATTTTGGGACACCCTTTAGAAAATATTACAGAAATTAGCCATAGGTCCCGAGGGTTCCCTAGAGAATTTGATTAAGCCAGGAAACAATGTCTTTTACATTGATCTCTTTTTGTAGAGATCAAGAAGAGGCCCAGGACAGGGAGAAAAACTAAAGAGAAGGATGGAGCTCCTAGTGGCAGCTTTATGGCCCTCAGGACACGCAAAGGCCCTTGCCCAACCTTTTCAGTTATGGGCAGCCTGCAGACTGGAAAAGGGCCCATCTGTGGTGATGCGGCACCAACGGGAGACTCCAAAGGCTCTGTCCCATTTGTAAGGGAGATCACTAGAAAGTCCACTGTCCTCAGAGGTCTCAAACCTGGGATCCAGCCATCTGACATTTCATCTCCTTGGAACTGATAGGGCCTGGGGCTCCTCCCAGTGGTTCCTACAATTTCACTGTCCATTGAGAAACCGGACCCCCAGGTGATCCTTGAGGTTGAAGGAAAGCCTATCGACTTCCTGCTAGATACAGGAGCCAATTTTTCTGTCTTTCTTTCCAATCCTGGATTGCCTTCTACTCCTTATGTGACTGTAAGGGGATTCATTGGAAAGCCTAGTACTAAATTCTTCTCCTAGCCTCTAGGCTGTTCATGGGGAAACCTAATGTTCTCCCACTCTTTTTTAATTATGCCAGAAAGTCCTACCCCACTGTTGGGATGGGACATTATGACAGAATTGGAAACTATTGTCTTAGTGGTCTGAGACAAACTTATAACTGCTTACCTTTACTAGAGGCAGAGATTATCTTCATGTCTGGGCATATCAAAGACAGGTAGGATGCGCCTTAATTGCTGTCCCAGCCCATATAAAGAGTGTCCCAAAATTCACACAAGAAGTAATTTTGATAGAAAACACTTTAATAAAAATAATTAATTAAATAATAATTAATTTATAATTAAAAATTGTAAATTTTCATTGCTCAACAATGAAAATGCATTGTTCTTTTGTGTAGCACTCCATTTTTAATCACCCTGAACTGTCAGCTGTCATGCTGTCTTTTTTTTGTTGTTGGCAACACTTTACCACACAAATGACACAAAATTCAAATCTTGCGTGAATTTTGGGACACCCTTTACATGTTAAGGATCCTACCTTATTTTCTTGCTGTAGGCAGTATCTTTTAAAGCCAAAAGTATGGGAGGCCTTAATAAAAATTATAAATAATCTCAAAAAGCAAGACCTTGTCAAGGAATGTAACAGTCCATGCAACATTCCAATTTTGGGGATACAAAAGCCAAATGAGGAATGGAGGTTAGTTCAAGATCTTTGTACCATTAATGAGACTGTAGTTCCCTTGCATCCCAACCCCTACACCCTGCTTTCATAGATTCCAGAGGAAGCCAGATGGTTCACAATCCTAGACTTAAAAGATGCTTTCTTTAGTATTCCGTTGCATCCAAATTCACAGTATTTGTTTGCCTTTGAGGACCCTACCACTCAGACCTACCAGTTTATGTGGATGGTCTTGCTTTAAGGGTTCAGAGGCAGCCCTCATATCTTTGTAAACATTTTATCTAGAGATCTCTGAGGCTTTTCTCTTAAGGAATGTCCTCTTATTACAATATGTAGATCTCCTTTTGTATGTTCCCTCTGAGTCAATAATATAGACAGTCACTACCACTCTCCTAAATTTCTTGGCTACCTGAATCTACAAGGTATCTCAACGTAAAGCCCAAATGTGTCAGACTTCGGTTAAATATCTGGGATTAGTCATTTCTTTTTTTTTTTTTTTTTTAATATTTTATTTATTTATTTTGACAGAGAGAAAGAGATACAGAGACAGAGAGAGAACTGAACTGGGGGAGCTCCCAGTTCAGCATATGGTTCCGCACGGTCCAGGGCCGGGATTCGATCCTCAGTCCCCAGCGCTGCAAAGTGAGCGCTTAACCCACTGAGCCATCCCGGCTTCCCTGGATTAGTCATTTCTAAGGGTTGCAGAGCTCTAGGCGAAGATAGGATCCGCCTTATCTCC
>PVKE010048523.1:0-11555 GCA_004027555.1 Craseonycteris thonglongyai | reverse complement strand
AACAGAATTATAAGTTTAATATTTATACTTCTGGTTATTTCACTTAAATGTTGATGTTCCCGTGAGAGAAGGATCCTTATATAATTCTTTATGGCTGAATATTCAGTATGTAATTCTGTACCAAGAACAAGGGAGACACTCAATAGTACGTGATGAATGTTGCATAAATTTCCTAAATTCCCCAACATAGTATTAAAATTGAGTTATAGAGAATTCAACCCTTAAGTCTGTCAAGAAGCACCCACTGAAAACCTTGAAGAGTAAAATAAGTGCTATATCTTTTGCTCTCTGAGAATCTGATAAATATTTGTCTGGTCCATGTTTTGAAAGAGCCCTCATTGTGCAGTTAATACACACTTAAATAAGATTATTGTAATGAAGTGATATCCACATGATCTCCACCAACATAACCAAAACTAATGGTGACCAAGTGGAAAATACTCTCCTTATTTCTAGGGGAGTATGGGTAACTCTGGGAGTGGAAGAGGAAATCTGTCCCCTGATGCCCACAAGATAAGCAGTCCCCTTCACTACCATGTCTGCTATGGCTGCTATATCATTGTGAGGATAAAATGTCACCCTTAGGCTAACCCTTGTCATAGGACTGGAGACTTCTGCATGTACCAACCACAATACGACAGGCTGAAATCAATGTGATATAGCCGCAGCTCTTAATAACCTCTGCATCTACTTTCTAAAAACAGACTTTAAAATTGATTTGGAAATTCAATATGCTAGGAAGAGCCATGATACATTTGAGAAAGAAAAAAAAAGCTGAAAAATGTACCCTATGAGATACATATATGTAATACAGATGGACCCCAATGTAATACGCATGCCGTATTTGTAGCAACTACACTTCCAATTTTGAACTTTGATCTTCGCCTGGGCTAGCTATATATGCGGTACGATACTCTCTCAAGGGACCATGGCAGCTCCCAGTCAAGCACTCGATCACAAGAGAGTAGACAGCCCATACTCTACAGTGTACTGTGCTGCCAGCATCTTGGTTTATTGTGTTCAGAGCATGTTTAAGGTAGGCAAGGCTAAGGATAATGCTTGGTAGGTTAGGTGTATTAAATGCATTTTTGACTCACAATATTTTTTGACTTACAAAGGGCTTATTGGGATGTAATCCCATCCTAAGTCAAGGAGCATTTGTGTATCTGTTTCTGGCTGCTGTCAGTTTTTCTGTTTATTCCTAGTTCTTAAAATTTTAGTGATTTCCCTTGATGTTGTTTTCTTCATATTTCTTATTTTAGGGGGTTGTCCAGTCTCTTTGATCTGTGAGTTTTATAGTTTCCATCAAATCTGGGGAAATTTCAGCCATTTTTTTCTATTTACCCATCTCGCTTAAAGACTCCAATTACCTGTATATTAGGATGCTTGAAATATTTCCACTGTTCACTGATGGGGATCTGTTCATTATTTTCTCTGTTTATTTTGAATAAATTCTACTGCAATGTCTTCAAATTTACTCATGTCTAATCTTTTGTTAATCACATCCAGTGTATTTTTCATCCTAGACATTGTGATTTTTCTCCTCTAAAAGTTCTATTTGGGATTTATTTTTATCTTTCAGGTATCAAATTAAATTTAGAACATATAAAATACAGCTGAGCTAACTAGTTTAATACTCTTGTCTGCTAATTCTAACATCTGTCAATTCTGTATCAGTTTTGATTGGTTTTTCTTATTATGGGTCATATTTCTCAGCTTTTTTGCATGGCTAGTAATTTTTGGTTGGATGTTAGATATCATGAATTTGATGTAGTTTTGTGCTGGATACTTTTATATGCCTAGAAATATTCTTGAGCTTTGCCTTGAGATACAGTCAAGTTACTTGGAGACAGTTTGTTCCTCTTGAGTCTTGCTTTTTAAGATGTGTTAGGCAAGCCTTGAACAGTGTTTCAAGTAGGGTGAATTATTCCCCATTACTAAGGCAAGAACCCTCTGAGTACTATATTCAACGCCCATGATTCATGTGGTTTTCCAGTTTACCCGATGGGAACAGGCATTTTTTCCAAGTCCTGTGTGAGAGCTTGAACTTTTTCCTATAATCCAAACTTGTCCAACCCACAACCCTCGGGCCACATACATCCAGGAAGGCTTTGAATGTGGCCCACCAGAAATTCATATACTTTCCTAAAACGTTAGGAGATTTTTTTTGTTTAGCTCATCAGCTAAAAAGTGTTAGTGTATTTTATGTGTGGCCCAAGACAGTTCTCCAATGTGGCTTAGGGAAGCCAAACAATTGGACACTCCTGCTCTAATCCTTTCAGGTTTTCCCCACACTGGGCTCAGGCAGTTTTCTCACATAAAAAAACAATAATCAGTACTTTGCAGAACATACAGGAGGCCCCTGAGATCTCTGGTGTCTTAGTACAATTCTTTCTTCACAGGGACTTGTGCTCTGTCTGTGACTTCTAGGCTCCTTGGTCTCCACTGACTCTCAGCTCCAACTCTGCAATTCAGGAAGTTCGTTGGCTTTCCCGTCCCTGTTGCATAGCCTGAGCCTCTCCCAGTGCAACATACAAGAGAAATCATATGTCTCATTTTATTTGTTTCCTGTCTCTCAAGGATCACACTGTCTTCCACTGCCTAGTATCCAGTGTCATGAATACTGTTTTTTATATACGTTGTCCCAATATTTACTTGTTTAAGGTGGGAATATCAATCTAGTCCCTGTTACTCCATATTGACTGGAAGCAGAAACAAGACACACTTTTTTAAAGAAAGTATAAACTATCTGAAAAATTTAGGCCTATTTCTGATAAGAGGTTATCTATTTGTATTTAAAGGTGAAGAAAATGCAAAAGAGTAATATTCATTTTAAACAAGATGTATAAAAATAATTCTCCAAAATTAGCAAAGCATTTTGTAATATTATATTTCTGTTTGCCTTTAGAAGGCCTATTCATATTAAATTATCTTGTGTACCCAGACCCTATATATTACACTAAGACTGTCGTCTGGGCCTGTGATCACTTAAATAGTGAATTTTTTAAGCAGTAGGAAAGCAGAAGTAAATATCACCTTGACACATTTTACAGCTGATTTATTCTGTGCTTTTTGTTTGAAAAAGATTCCACACCCCACACCAACTATATATAATAGAAGGCTTATTTAGCTCCACCTCTGCCTCCCTTCAAAAGACCTGAAGCTAAAATATGCTCTGGATAAAACCCCCTGACATCCTTGAGGAGGTGGATAGAGAAATAGTCCTTTAAAAACCCCTTATCTCTTATGTCCATCTAAAACATGCACAACATCAACAACCACAAAAATAGCACAAATTCATTGTCACTACCCTATAATGGAACAGGACTCAGAAGGACTTAATCTTGAAAGTAACGAGATACCCTTGGGAACTTAAAAGCTGAATCATCAGACTGCTTTCTTTTGCATTTCTTTTGACAACTTATCGAAATTTCCCAGGAATTGTTGACTATATAAGGAAGTCACTGATTGCCTCATTCAGAATATGCCAAGAGCATCTAGCAGACAAAATAGAGAGAGATGGTTTTAACTATCAATGCCTAGTTGGTAGATTCATTTTGGCAAGATTTAACTTTCTTTAAATGAGTTAACAAAGAAGTAACAATGGCACCCACCGTGCTAGTACGCCCTACGTTAGCCAAGAAGGGTTGCTTTGCACTAAACCAGTGGCTGTCAACTGGGGCCATTTATGCCCCACAGTGGACAACTGGCACAATGCCTTGAGACATTTTGTATTTTCAAAACTGGGATCAGGAGCTGCTATTGGCACCTGTTCAGTAGACCTGGAGATTCCCAGGACAGCTTCTCTCTATCGCAAAGGATTTCCCAGTCCAAAATATCAAGTGCCCAGGTTGAGAAACCCTGCCCAAAACAGACCTCTGGCAACCTATAAATATTTAGTCGACAAACACAAAACTAATAACTGCTTCAACTAGATCAAAAGTTTGATGACAACACTACCATTCACTTTTTAGGAAAAATTCATGAAAAAAGCTTGTCCTAGGGATTTCTTAAAAAAACAAACAAACAAAATAACACTGTATCTTTAGGATCTATCCTGATATCCTATTACTCAATCTCATGTGTTTATGTGAAGTGTATGAAATGATGCAAAACTCTAGGACACATCGAAATCCCCAGTTATCAAAGGATTCAGTTATTTTCATACTATACTGATGATTAGTCAAGGCATACCAACTGCATTTTTAGATAACATTCCTCCTACAACTATTAAAAGTAGAAGGTTCGTATAGTTCGGCTTCAGCTAGCCAAGACGGCCTCTAGTTTTGGAAAGAAGGAACGTGAGGGTTGGGAGGGGAGCACCGACCCAGAAGTTCAGCCCCCTCATTTTGCACATGCACTGAAGTCCAGAGGAACCCAGTGAAAAGCGCAAATAGTGGCTGAGCCAGCTCTAGACTGCAGGCCACTTGGCTCAAAAGGAAATGATGTGTCGGGCACATCAGCCTAAGTCATCCACTAAAAAAAAATCAGATTTTATCTGATTGGTCTATTCTCTGTACACAGAAGGCTTAGCACTTTCCAATCGAGACTCAAAAATAAATAAGTTATACAATCTTTAAATCTCACATCACAAGCCTTCTATCCTTCTTCCACCGTCTTGTTAAAGTTTCACACTAAATCTTTCCTGACCGGTCTACTCACCCCTAAAATTCCTAGACTACCAGAGGCATGAGTTACCTCACCTGAACCACCATCTAGATTCTATAGTACATGCTCCAGGTATAGAGGAGGAAACAAAAATACGTATATTCCCTGCCTTCTTGGAATTGTCTTTTTATTTAAATGGTAGAATAGCTGATTGAAGTCATGATAAATGCTGAAAAATTAAAAGGTAAAAGAGGGCAGAATACAGGCAGCAGGATGCTGGGGCTGACCAATCTGGGAGATAAAGTCTCCCTTGAGAACGTACCCTTTGAGCTTAATACTGAAAGAGAAATGGCTTTGGCTGGAGGATGGGGGTGGGAAGGAGAGCATCCAGGTTGAGTGAAAATAAAACACACAGATCCTAAAACCTAAAGAACTTGGGTGCATCTGAGTACTAAAGGAAGGCGAGTTATGGTGGATGTTGCTTAAAGAAAAAAGAGGCAAGGCACAGGCCATGAAGCTGAGGGCATATACCAGGCAGATCACATAGACTAACGTTTCTCAATCTCAGCACTACTGACATTTTCATCAAATCATTCCTTTTGGGGAGGCGCTGTATGTATTGTGCGTTACAGGCTGTTTAGTGTCCCAGGCCTTTAGCCATTAAATGCTGGTTGTAAATGAAAAGTAGAGATTATGTTGTGGTAGTTCTGTTGCATAACCTAAAACTCACAGACTTTATATGCAATCATGGGGGATGCCAGGATAGCTCAACAGGTTGAGCCCTTGCCTTTCAACCGTGAGGTCCGGGGATCGAATCCTGACCCATGCAAACCCATAGGCTGAACAGCAGTGCAACTGGTAATCACCAGATGGCAGGAAGGTTCTTGCCTCCCATGTGGGAGGCCCCCTGTTTGGTTCCTGCCCTGCATAGCCCCACATCCATCTGTGTGGAATGAAACTGTCACAACTAATGATGCACAACGATGGAGACTGATTTGGGCCCTCCCCCCTTTGTCTCTCACCTTTTCTCAAACAATAACATAAATCTTTACATGCATTTCTGGCCCCACTAGCTACTTAATGATGGCATTGTCCAGCCAATACCACTATGTTTCAGGCACTTCACTTGCACCTGGCCTCAGCACTGCAAGTTTTGGGAGACTGACTTCATCTCTAGGCCCAATGTGGCAAGAGTACATCAGTCCTCCAGTATTAGCAAAAATAAAGGAATGAAAGTGATCTAATACACACCAAAGAAAGGGAAGATCCTAGAAGTTATGTGAGAGCTATGAAAAGAGACTCTCTTCTCCCCCAAGACAGTGTGGTAGACATTTGTAGGACAGTGTATATAGTAAGCCCTCACTTAACATTACCGGTAGGTTCTTGGAGCAGCAGTAAAGTGACAACTCACAACCCGATTTTACCATCGGTTAATTGATACAAACAAGAGTTAAGTTCTCATTGATGCTGTAATGAAACAATATTATTCAAGAACCTGCTGCACAGTGTTTCAATGACCAGCTGGTGCCATTTTGGCAGCATGACAGTGGGGTGTGGAGCTGCAGGGAGCCACCTTGTGGGGCCTGAGGATGAATCCAAATTCATAGCAACATCAATTCTACCATTATCTTCAGCCTCCCTGTGAAAGCTAACCCTACCTCTGGGCTTTTCAATTATTTGAGTCAACACAATCCTTTGTTTATTCTGGGGGTCCTCTTAAGTCCTTCTTTTCGCAAGCTAAGTGAATTGGCAGGAGAACTGACCTCTCTGAAGTTATTTGTAAAATAATAATTATAACACCCTCTTGTTGGGCTATTTGCAGAACTACATGAGATAAACTATAGACCCATACTAGGCAGTCAGAAAAATGAGTTCTCTTCCTACACTTCATGGTCACCACAGCATTGCATATGGTGTCCAGAATGATACCACACACCCATTTACAATTCAGTAAATAGATTTACTAATTCCAGAGTGTCCAAGTGGAACTGAACCCATGATTAACATTATCAGCTAGCACATTAATTAATGTTGAAATAGATTTATTTCAGCAAGACAAAATATCCAAATTAAAACCGAACATCTATAGCACAAAAAGAAGACTTCTAGTAGAAAAAGCCAGCTAGCTGTTTAGTCATGCTTGCCTTTAAGTGCTGTTCTTAGATTTATGTGATTAAGATTTTTTAAGCTTTTGGAAAATCTTTAACTGTTTTAAAAGTTAAGAGATTAAAATCATTATGCACATTGTTAGGAAAAAGGGAAAAAAACAAGTACTTTATCCTTTTACCACTATCAGTAATATGTATTATAAAGTTTTCTCATACTCTTTGCCCCAATAGGATGAAATATATATAATTTCCTTTCACATATTTTATTCTTTTATTAATAAGCAATATTTTCCTGACAAGAAACAATTAATACCTTAAATTTTAATTTCAATAGCTCAAGATTCTTAGGAAGAATACAATCAATTCACATAATCTATGTAGCTTTTACAATTTCTCCTTGTTTTCCCAGCATGCAAGAAAACAGGGAGAAATGTCTCTGTGGAAATGTGGCATTTTTCCTCTTATCAGGGAACTCAGCCTCCAGTCTGATGGTGTCAAAATGTCACATTCTCAAGTAATATGCTTGGTCAAATAGCACTTTGGACAGAATGTCTTACTGTGTTTATTTTGAGCATTGCAAAAGTACCAGTGACAGAAAATTTTCACCTTAATAGAAAATATTTGACTAAAAAAATGGTTCTCATCACTGGTAGGGTAACATATAATTTCCGATACAGTGAGAGAAATATAGTGACATTTAAAAATAAAGCATGGCAAAAGTTTAAATAATTGGAATTGGGGCGGGGAGAGCGAGTTTGTAATCTTGTTTTGGTTTCTTGATGGGGAAAAACAGCCCCAGAAAAGATGCTTAGGAGGACACGCCTATAGCAGACAGCCCACTCTCCTTACAGGGCACCAATTAATGTGGGTGACTATTTAACTACACGTGGTACCTAATAAGAGATTTACATGTGACCCTCCTTATAGGAGTGTTACTATTTTATTGTTTTTGACAAAGACAGAGAAGGGGGAGGGTCCAAAGCAGTCTCTACAGTTGTACATCATCAGTTTTCGACATGGTTTGTTCCATACAGGTGGGTGGTGGCTGCCCACATGGGAGACATGCCCCCTTGAGCCAGGGGACAGATCTGGGAGTGAGGATCAAACTGGGGGCCTCCTGCATGGGAAGCACACCCCAGTTCAGCATATGGGTCTGTATGGGCCAAGGCCCAGACTCGATCCTAAGACCCCAGGGCTGAAAAGCAAGCAGTTAACCCACTGAGCCATTCTGGCTTCCCCAGAAGTGTTATTATTAAGGATTATAAGCTGAATCTAAAATTTACCTTTGTGCTGAAAAAAAAAATGCTTTAAGAATTGTTTTCCAAAGTAAGAAATTGATTTAAAGCAGTTAATATACTTAAATATTTAGAAATATCGGGCGTATAATTTAGCAATTGAAAAACATAACATTTTGTGGTACAAATATAGACAGCTGATATATCATTTAACAACATAATGCTGTACTATAAATCTATATGGAACTACTTATTATAATAAAGAGAACCAGCCAAATTGAAAGATGATATAGATACTTAAAGAATTTAAAAAAGTGATTGCCACTATGTTTTATCTAAAACTGTTACAAAACACAAAGTGTAGATCACATGCTCCTCCATCAATAAAAAGACAAATTTACAAATGTTTCTTATCTTTCCAAATGTTTCTTAGTTTTAAATTCAGACAGTTAACAACTAACTCAAGGGATTATGATGTGGAATAAAATAATTGATCGTGATAATGTAAAAAGAGTAATTAACAAATTTTAAAAGGAAATTAACCAATCAAACAACCAATCAACCAAATGGCAATAGCCCCAAATTCCCTGATACATGTCCTAATTCTGTTGTTATTACCATTGTTACTAACATTTACTCCATTTGGGCATTAGATGGCGCTCATGGTCATTTTACTGAGAAGTTTGGCTTCTTCACATTCACATGACAATAGATCTCAAGTGGAGATGTATCTGAAAGATCTGGCCTAATATTTTAAGGCCAAATTGTGAAAAAGAACTTGACCCCATAATAAGATTTAAATAAACCTTGGGTTGGATGCGAAACTCAACCAATGAATCAAAGTGGAAATTAAAAAATCATTACACAGGATTCATAAATCCCAAGGAGACCAATGGTAGACTTTGAGGCATCCACAGTGTCTATCAGATTTTCAAAGGACTCTTTGGATTCCTCAAGCTTTGAAAACCATTAATTTAAGATCCCTTTCAGTTTCCAATCATTTCTGTACTCTTCAATATCTTCCACCGAATTTTACATTTTAGTATATACAATCTTAAAACTGTTTATTGAATGAATGAATAAGTGAATTGAACACCACAGGCTAAATAGGTTCTTAAATTTGCATGGTAATGCAATGAAAAGAATGAGACTTAGGGAAATAAGCAAATTGATAGGACTTGGGGACAGACTGGATGTAAAGAATAAAGAATAGAGTTACAAAGGATGCCCAAAACTCTGGATTAGTTTGCGGGGCATCAGGGATTGGGATGTGGGCTAACAGAGAAAATATAAATTCCTTTTGGGGAGGATAAAGATGGTGGGAGACTGTGAGTTAGTTCCGAATGCACAAGTTAAATTGACTTTCATATGAGTTGGAAGATACCAGGTTTGCAGTGGTTCTAGAAGCCATGATTCTGACACAGACTTCTCAGAATGTGTAGTGTGGGAAGAAGAAAAAAAAGAAAGAAAAAGAGCTGAGTGAATAATTTTGTAAATTTAAAAGATTCATAATCAAAATATAACAAAGTACCTAAAACTAGGTCAAGAGTCTGAACTGTTAGAGCAGAAAGGTAGGGGTTATAAGTCAGAGTAAACCCAGTACGTGAGAGACATATGAGAGGTCCAGTGGTAAGTTTAAGGACATCAGAAAGAAAAGGACACCCTGGTAGCAAAGCACACCTGTTAGGACAAGAGGCAGTCAGTCCCTTAGCAGAGCCTACCCAAGGTCTGAAGAAAGGTGAGGGAAGAGTCAAGGGCCCATCCTGACAAGGGCAAACCAAAGACATGTCCTGAGAGACGCAGCCCATCTTGAGAGTTTCCCAGCTCAGAGTCCCCTGAACCAGACTCACTAACTCTAACAAACAGAATCCAGCCACACGCATTTTTCCACAACTGCAAGATGAGGACATGAACTGGATGACATGCACTTCTCAGTGAGATGACCTTAGTCCCTTGATCTTGGAAGGAAACCACAGACATTCTTCATTTCTTAAGCCTCTGAAGAATTTTCGATCTGCTAAACACAGCACTAAGGTCACATTTTTGAATTGTTGCTATGTCCCAGTCATTTAAAAAGAATTCAGCAAGACAAGGGAGGCACATAACACTTATGGGAAAAAATAGCACAGTTTTCTTAAAAAGAAAAACAAGTCGTATTCAGAAACTAGATTTTTGAACCCTGAAACCACTTAGGAAGCATCCTGTCAATTTTACCTCCACACTGTCTTTCTAACCAGCTTTTCTTCTTCATTCCTATTGTTTGTACCTTAGTAGGGGCTCTCATTCTTTTACCTGTACTATCACACTAATCTCCTAACTTGTCTCTCAGTCTCTAGCCTAGTTCCTCTTCAGTCTTTCAATACATAGTACTTCTTAAAACGTTCTAAGACATTCATCTGAATAGGTTTTTCTCCCCAATTATAGTCTACGTTCTAAGACATTCATCTGAATAGGTTTTTCTCCCCAATTATAGTCTCTCAATGCCTCCTAACTTCCCACTGAAAATCCAGACTTAGCAAGGAATTCATAATTCTTAATGGTCGGGCTCCTTGCCAGTGTCCCATCTCATCTGACACTCTTCCTGCCTATGTAATTTTGCTCTTAAAAACCATGTGCCTTGTTTTCTAAATTCACTGAAAATTTTTCACACTTCTGGGCTTTTGTACAGGCTATTTCTTCTGTTTATACTGTCCTTCTAACTTAATTACCTGACAAATTCCTCTCCAATCTTTAATACTCACTTCATATTCCCTCTTTTTTATTTATTTTTCTTTAATTTTGTTTTCTTTTGTCTCTTTATTTCGCCTTCTTCATATTCCCTCTTAATAAAGTCTTCCCTACCTTCTTGCCCTTCCTCTTCCTACCCTTCAGCAGCCACAGTTTATCATACTATCATCTCTGTGATCTTGGTCTCTTGTGCATTCCTCTATTTTAGCGTCAATAAGTAATAGTAGGCTCTTGAAATTTTACTGATGAGAGGAAAACAACATCTCTTTGGAGATCCAAACAAATCTGGGAAATCTCTAAATTCACAACACCACAGCATCAAATCATTTCCCCTCCAAAAAGGTTTAAGAACAAGACAGAACACAAGCCACATGGACATACAGACAGTAAACAGCAAGCTAAGCTCACTGACCAGTTCCCAATCCAAGCCTTGTAGCATGGTTGATTTAAAAGCAAATCTAGGTGGAATTATTACTTACTATGTATAGTTACTCTGAACTCATTTGTGAATAGTTGAAACTGAAAGTATAAATTTTATAAATACTAAGTAGATCAGTATTACAGCATTTACTTGTTTATATACTTGCCACCCCCATCTAAATCTATATTCCATTAGAGGTGTGACTCTGTTTATCTTTGTGTGAGAACTAGCAGATGTTCAATACATGTTTTTTAATATATTTTTACTTATTGTTTGAGAGAGATGGGAGAGGGCTCAGAGCAGTCTCCTCGGTTGTACAGCATTGTTGTGAAATGGTGTTCAATAAACATTGAACGAATGAACCAGATCAAATCACAAGTGCTCATTCCCTTTTCCCTTGCTTTTGAGAAGAATGAGGGTAAAACATCTTATTTATAAAAGGTATAATTGCTAAAG
>PVKE010048522.1:0-11556 GCA_004027555.1 Craseonycteris thonglongyai | reverse complement strand
TGTTGCAATGGAGCTGCTCGAATAGAGTTGATTCTCTTTGTGACTATTTTCATAACATGTTCAAAGGGCAGTATTTTACAACACAAAGCTTCCTGATGGATAATACAGTGGTAGGACATAAAGTTTGAAAATGATTCATCTTTCCTGCAAAGGGCAATAAATCCTTTGTTTTTACCAACCATTGCTGGTGCCCCCATCGGTAGTTATCGCAGACAACTTATGCACAGGCATGTTTATCGACCTGGCGTATGTTCTGAAAGTTTTATAAATATCCTCAGCTCTCGTCTGTCCTTTCATTGGTAATATTTGCAACAGCTCCTCTTTTACTGTGAAGTTACTAAATACCATTCTCACCATAACTGCCAACTGTGCGGTGTCTGATACATCTGTTGAATCGTCAAATTGCAGAGAGAAGCAGTCACATATTTCCAAGTCAGTCTTTAACGGAGTTTGCAAGTCTTTTGAAATTGCGGGTATTCTTCTTGTGACTGTGTTATTTGACAACTGTAGGTCTTGTATTGCCGACATAATCTCACACTTGTTAGAATATTCCTCAAACAAACCATCAGCAGCAGTCAGAAATGCTTCTTTTAACAATTCACCATCCTGGAAAGGTTTTTTCTTCTTTGTGAGCATGTGAGAAATTTTGAAAGAAGCAATGGTTGCCTTTTTAGATTTTTCCACATGTCTAGTGAAAACAGTCTGTTGAGTAAGTAGTTAAACTTCATTTTAGTTGATTTATTTTTTTCTTTCTTACTTCAGATTTAAGTGGATAATTCGTATCAAAAGTGGTAAGACTTGTCTGAAAGTGACGTTCAACATTATGTTTTTCGGCACTGCAACACTACTGCCACACAACAGGCAAACGCATTTACCTTTTAAATTAATGAAACAATATGATTCCTCCCAGTCTGTGTTCAAATTATAGGTTTGTTTTCTCTTATTTGGTCCACTCATTTTAGGACTAAAAAAATAAAAATAAAAATAGTTATAGAACTACAATATCATATCAAATTGGCACCATAATAATAGATTACCTACCTCGCTTTTAGTTCATTTAAAATCGAATATATCAAAACACTGTGATCCTAGCTAACCGTCACGACCCGATCAGTCCAGCAACCACAATCAAAATGGCAACTTGGCGTCTCCCGGTTGGGGGGAGGAGAGTTTAAAGAGTGCAGCGGCTAAACAAGACGCGACATGTACAAAGGCGAAAGCTAGGGGAAAACTTATACATACGATATCGCAAACATACCTACAAATATAATAAACCTGTGTAGATACTCAAACAATATTTTAAAATTCTAACAAATGTATAAAAATAAATTATAGTTTTACTTAGTGTTTATGAAAAACTTCTGATACCGTCAAATAATGGCGGGCACACACAAATCAGGCCGCGGGTGCCATGGCTCCCGCGGGCATGGGGTTGGGAATCCCTGCTCTACAGTTACACATGACTTTGCATTCAGGTCTTCAATCCTAAAGCCAGACGGACAGGTGAAAGGTATAATCCTTGGTTGATCACCTCTCGGATCATGCCATTCTTCAATATTCTCATCCTCTTCGTCTGATGATAAAAAAATAACAACTCTACACTGTTCTTTAGGAAAAATAATTTCACTAGAATCACTTTCACACACCTCTTCTACTGACATTTTTACATTCACGGGTAAAGAAAAATCTTTTTCTGCATTGGAACAAGAATCACAGACAACTGACTGAATATAAAGCATTTCTAAAATAATACATTGTACAAACTGCAGTAAATAATATTCACACAATAAATATATTCTATATATAAACATTCAGCATTATTGCAACCTAAACAGATCTCCAGTCGCCAGCATTTTGGTGATATCTGATATAACGGGCCAAGCGGTAAGCAACACAAAATAGCCTGGGCGCTTAAGGTGTTAAAAGACCCCTTGGATGGCCATCCTACATAAGGCCACTCTCCTAAGACTAGGGGATATAGCAGCTCTACCTAAATACATAGAAACAAACATGCAAAGACCACCAAAATGAATAGATGAAAGAAAGAAAGAAAGGAAGAAAGAAAGAAAGAAAGAAAGAAAGAAAGAAAGAAAGAAAGAAAGAAAGAAAGGAAGGAAGGAAGAAAGGAAGGAAGAATGAAAATCCCAAACAAAAGAACAGAACAAAATTCAAGAAAAAGAACTAAACAAAATGGAGACAAGCAATCTACCAGATACAGAGTTTCAAACACTGGTTAAAAGAATGCTCAATGATTTCAAGAAGAATTTCAACAAAGAGAGAGAAAACATTAAAATGGAAATAGAAAACATAAAAAAGAATTGGTCAGAAATCGAGAATACAATAACTGAAATGAAGTATACGAAGGGTGGTCAAGATTAGTAAAATAAAGAGGAAGAAGAATAAAATAAAAAACTATTAACATTATTTTACTTCTTCAATATATTCACCATTATACCAATATAATTTTTGGATCTTCAATAAGTTTATTTATATTCTAAAAAGAAGAAAAAAATGTGGTGTTTTTTTTTTCTTTGCCCTCCAATTATAGCTTTAACCTCTTTGTCGTCTGTAAATTTATTCCTTCAAAGTTTTTTTGTTTTGTTTTGTTTTGTTTTGTTTTTCATGTTTGGGAACAACTAATCAGGAGGAGCCAGGTCAGGATGGTAGAAAGGGTGGTTTAATATTTGGAAGCCACTGTTATAAAGGGTAGCCAATGCATCATTGTTCTCATGTACTGTCCATTTTTCTCCTTCACAGATTCTTTTAACTGTTTCAGCAGACTGGAATAGTACTCTCTAGTTACTGTGACACACTTATCCCTTTAATCAATCAACAGGATGCCCTCCATATCCCCAAAAGAGTAGCCATTATTTTTCCAGTCAATTTCTACACTTAGAAATTTCTAGAAGCTGATGTGCCCTTTTCCTGCCACTGCATGGACTCCTGCTTTGACACAGGCTCATGATGATGAACTAAAATTTCATCTCCAGTGACAATCTAGTTTAAAACTCCATCTTTGTTCTCTCTGTAGAGGTCCAAAAACCTATGAAGACTTGACACTCTGTTGTTTTTGAGGAGTTGTGAACATTTTGGGGATCGATTTGTACTGATTTTTGACATCCTTAGATGCTGATGGAGAATATTCAAAATGGTTTTAGGTGATACTGCAGCCATTTTTGCAAGTTGTTTTTTATTCATTCTGGTAACTTCCATTACAAGTTCTCAACTTCTTTGACAATGTCTGAGAAAGTGGCCTCAACAGGGCAACCTGGATGGAGGTCATCTTCAATCTACTCTCTGCCTTGCTTGAAAAGGCTATGCAACTTGTAAACCATGGATCTCCCAGGGTGACAGTACCTATAAACTGCTAATATGTCTTCCAAAATGCTTTAAGGTGTTTTCCCTTGTTTTGTGAGGAACTTAGTGATGGCACAAAGTTCAATTTTATCCATACTTGGGATTTTCTTCACATTTGACATGCATCTTTGGTGATATCTGAAATAACATAGATGCAAGTAGGCTGAAATTTGGTACATATACTAATAATAAGTCACAATTAAACTGTGTGCACTAGTACTGTAACAGGGTGAAGAAGGAAGGGGGACATAGAAGAAGGAAGTTACCCATGGCAACCAAAAATCAAGGCACCTGATGAAGCTTCCTCCCCTCAGAACAAAGTCTCTAGGGCTGAGATGTGTGGGCTTAATTGGTGTTAATTGACCCCAATTGACAAAGAGCAGCAAGCTAGCAGAGGTGGAGGTAATTACTGGCAATGGGACATAATTGACAAGGGAAGAAGGGACCTTCTACTGCCTTCCAGGCAGAGATATAAAAACAGAAGAAGGGAGAAGCTGAGATGGCTCAGTAGGTTAAACGCTTGCTTTGCAGCCCCAGAGACCGAGGATCAAGTCCCAGCTCTGGCCCAGGCAGACCCATGTGCTGAACTGGGGTGTGCTCCCAGTTTAGTTCTTGCCGGGTCCTATGTGGAAGGCTCCCAGCCCAGTTCCTGCCCTGTGCAGCCCTGTGCCCACCTGTGGAGTGAAACTATATGGAAAACTACGTAATGCTGTCAACTGTGGCGACTGCTCTGGGCCCTCCCCCTTCTGTGTTTCTCTCTGTCTGTCTCTCTCTCTGTCAAAAACAATAAAAATAAATAAATATTAAAGAAAAAGAAACCAAAACAAAACAGAAGAAGGGCTGAAGCAAGAGGAGGCAGAGGAAAGAAGCAGATGGGCACTTGGGTCATGGCAGCTGGCTTGACCGTCAAGGCATAGCAGCAAAGAGCAGAGCTTGGGACACAGAGGTTTGGTTAGCAAGGCAGCACTTGGGATGTGAAGGTTAGGTTAGTGAAGAGAGGCACTTAGGATGTGGAGGTTCCGTTTGCAGGGAGCAGTGGCTCTGGTTTCAGACCTGGTAGTGTGGCTGGAGGAGAGAGGTAGTCTTTGAGAATAAAAACCCACTGCTTTGTCAGGTCACTGGTGCTTTGACAATAAATGCTAATTCTATAACCCAATTCTTGTGTTGGTCTATTGGCTGAAGGGTGCAGGCAGCATGAGCTTATACCCAGTAACAGTTTTTGTAACTATAGCGGGATTATCTTGCTTGTGTCCAGTAACTGTAATCCCACCTCTTCAATAACCCCATCATTTCACAAATTTCTTAACCTTGTACATTAGAGGGAATCAACAGTACATTAGATGAAACAGTAGATTGAATCAGTGATTTAGAAGATAAGACAGAAGAACAAAAAAGTCAGAACAGAAAAAAAAAAAAATGAGGATAGTTTAAGATGCCTCTAGGACATCATCAAGCATAACAACGTTCACATCATAGAGGTACCAGAAGGAGAAGAGAAAGAACAAGAGACTGAGAACCTATTTGAAGAAATAATAACTAAAAACTTTCCTATCCTAGCAAAGGGAATCAATATAGAAGCCAAGGAAGCACAGAGTCCCCAAGAAGATGACCTAAAGTGTACCACAATAAGACACATTGCAATTAAAATGCCAAAGATTAAAGACAAAGAGTATCTCAAAAGCAGCAAGAGAAAAGTAGTTACCTACAAGGGAGCTCCCATAAGACTGTCAGGTGATTTCTCAACAGAAACTTTGCAGTCTAGAGGAGATCGGTCCAAAATATTTAAGTTGATTTAAAAACTAGGACTTACAACCAAGATGCTCTACCCAGCAAGGCTATCATTTAGAATCTAAGAACAGATAAAGAGCTTCCCAGACAAGAAAAAGCCAAAGGTGTTCATCACCACCAAACCAGTATTATAAGAAACATTAAAGAGACTTATTTAAAATGAAAAATAAATAAAAATATTAATGATAAAATTGCAATAGCTACATATCTATACATAATTACTTTAAATGTAAATGAATACAGTGCTCTAGTCAAAAGATAAGGTGGCTTAAAGTATAAGAAACCAAGACATGTGCTACCTTCAAGAGACTCATTTCAGATTGAAGGTGCAAACATACTGAAAGTAGAGGGATGAAGAAAGATATTTTATGATAAGGGAAACGAAGAAAGGAAGAAGGAAAAGCAGAAGAAGAAGGAAGGGGAGGGGAGGAGGAGAAGGAAAAATAAGAAGAAAGAAGGAAGGAAGGAAAAAGGAAAAGAAAGCAGAAGGAGGAGGAGGAGGAAAAAAGAAACCTGGATTAGCAATACTTTATACCAGACAAAACAGACTTTAAAATAAAGGTGACAACAAGAGACATAAAAAGACCCAGTAACATTACTTCTCAGTATTTATTCAAAGAAACTCAAAGCCCTATTTTGAGAGCAAAAGTGCATTTATATATTCACTAAACAATTCTTTGCAATGGCCAAGATGTGAAGGCAGCTCAGGAGTCCACTGATAGATGAATGAATAAAGACTAAGTGGTACATACTTACAATGGAATATTGCTCAACCGTGAATTTGAATGCATTCTTGCCATCTGCAGCAGAATGGATGGACCTGGAGGATATTGTACTTAATGGCGTGTTGACAAAGAAATACAAATGCAACCTGATTTTGCTTATAAGTGGAATCTAAAGAACAAAATAAACAGAGATAAACTTATAGACACAGAGAATATTTTGATCATTGCCAGATGGGAGAGGGATTGGGAGTGAATGTAGAAGGGGAAGGAATTAAGAAGTACAAATCGGTCATTACACAATAGTCATAGGGATGTATGATATAGCATAAGGAATATAGTTAATAATAGTGTAACAACTATATATGATGTTGGATGGGTACTAGATTTATTGGGGTGATAGATGGGAGGTGGTTGGTGGAAATGGTAAAAAAAAATGAAGAAATTAAGAACTACAAATTGGCAGTTAAAAAATAGTCATGGAAATGTAAAGCACAGAGAAAGTAGTCAATAATATGATAATAATGAGGCATATGACAGGTGGGTGGGTACTAGACTAGTCAATGAGATCACTTCTTAAATATATAAATGTCTACACCTGAAATTAATATAAAATAATATTGAATGTCAAAATAAACATGGTGTAAAATTTTTTTTTAAAGAAATACATTCTCATAAACCTAATAATTAGGATAACAGAAAACAACTTTAAAAGGTAAGAAAGAACTTTTGGGATGCTGAGATAGCTCAATAGGCTGAGTGCTTGCCTTGCAACCACATGGTCCAGGGATTAAATTCTGGCCCCAGACTGTGCAAAACCATATGCTGAACTGGGGTATAACTGGTAACAACCAGGATGGTGGTGAAAGTTTTTGCCTCCCATGTGGAAGGCCTTCAGGTCAGTTTATGCCTAACATGGTCCCACATCCACCTTTGTGGAATGAAGCCATGTCACAACTAATGATGTACAACTATGGAGATTGCTCTTCTCTCTCTGTGTCTCTGTCTCTATCTCTCACTTCTTTCAAACAATAAAATAAACCTTTTTTTTTTAAGTACAAATTTTGTGCCATATAGGAGTTCTGCCAATTAAGTATGTGAATTCATCCTAGAAAAAGTGCTATATATCTCATTGCTGAATATCACTACAGTCACCTTTGAAGTACTCCCCTTAGGAAACTATGCACTGATACCAGCACCTTGTCCACCTTCAAAGAAATTTTGGAACTCTTTCTGGAATGACCATCAGAGCCATCATTGTATTACCCTTGATGCCCTGAATGCCATCAGAATGTTTTCCTTTAAATATTTCCTTTATCTTTGTGTAAAACGAACAAAAAATAATTGGGGGTCCAATTAAGAGAGTAAGGAGGATGTTCCAATACTGTTATTTGTTTACTGGCTAAAAACTCCATCACAGACAGTACCATGTGAGCTCCCACATTGTCCTGATATAAGAGCCATGAGTTGGTGAAAAGTTTAAGTCATTTTTATCCAACTTTCTCATGAAACCTTTTCAGCACCTTTAAATAGTGAACTTTGTTGACTGTCCAGATGATACACATTCATAATGAACAAGCGCTCTGGTTTCAAAAAAGGCTAGCAACATTGTTTTGACTCTTGAGTTGGACTGACGAAACATTTTCAGTGGTGGAGAATTGACTGACTTTCTTTGTGAAATTGGACACTTTGTTTCAGGGTTGTATTGGTATCTGCATATTTCATCACCAGTGATAATGTGGCCCAAAACATCATCTTGCCTCTCCAAAATCTTTTGGCAAACTTTGACTCTCCTTTGCTTTTGTTCATCAGTGAGCTCCTTTAGGACCATTTTTGCACACACCTTTCTCATGACAAGATTTTCAGTTAACATTTTCCTGTTTCTCTACCAATATTTACTTTTTCTGCTATGCATCTCATAGTCAGTCAAAGATTTTGACACTCAATTAGATAAATTTTTGCAATTTTTACATCAGTTCTGCTTTTACTGGCCACCTTGACCTTTCTTTATCAGTGACACTTTGTCTCCTCTCAGAAAAACTTTTAATCCATTTGTACACTGCCATTCTCTTCATAGCATTATCCCCATCAACTTGGACTGACATGTTCCTGATATTGCACTCTTGCCAAGTTTAACAAGAAATTTAATGTTTGTTGCTTTCATTCAAGCACCAACATGCTCGTTGACAGCACACAAAAACATGCAACAACAATAATGAACTCCACTAAGACACTGCCACACATTGACATGAACACAACTGCGAGACCCTGATGTACCAGGGTTATGAAGCCCTATTGAATTGTTTGTACAGTGCTGCCAACATAAATGCATGGTGGCAAGTTAGTGAACTTAATTGTTAGACCTCATATGCTGGTTTAATCTCATTTCCAAAGAGTTAAAAATGAGGAGGTTAAGTCTTGCCACCTATTTGTACACTGGTCTCTCCTGCAACTCATGTGCTGAACCAGAATGACTTGTGTGAAACAGAAATTATACCAGATACAATGCTTTTCTTCAGTTCTTATCAAAAATAGAATATCTTAATTACCCACTAACTCCTTCTTCAACACTCATTTTAAGGTAGTTCAAAGAAATATTTGAGATTCTGTGAAAAAAAGACAAAAAGACAATAGCAACTCAAAAATAGTCATTTTTCTTTCTTGAAATTAAAATAAAAAATTTAAATACATTTAGTACATAAGTAATTATTCAAAACACTTAAAACAGTCACATTAGGGATTGGGTAGTAGGAACAAAAGAATTAGTACCTGAATGACCTTAGGCATGTCACTCAGCCTGTTTACCTCACAGATAAAATAAAGATGACACCACCTTTTGCCTTTAAAGTGCTGAGGCATGGAAGATCTGAGATAATGTACACTAAGTCACTCCAGATATGCTTTAAAAGTAAAGTAGAGGAGGCCAGGCTTGATATGAAAGGTCATAAGAGTTCACTACAAAAATGAACAGTTGTGTGACACAATTAAAGTAATGAAGAAAAAAATTTATTAGCAGAAAAAGGGAAAAACTGGAAGAGAAAGATTAATTAGGATACTTAATGTACCTTGTACGATGAAGAGTTTATCTCCATGAAGAAGGCAATAGGAATAGAAAGAGAAGCCTTGTATTATTTTCTATATTTAGGCCTTAGCAATAACACTGGAAGTCCCACCTGTGTACTTTCATGCTTTCAGGGAGCGTCAAGGTGTTCTTTTTCAGAAGCATAAGTTTAATGCAGCCAAGCCCATGTATCTCCGACATATCTAATGAAAAAAAACTAAATGTTAATAAATATTTCCTTCAGAAAAACTTCAAATACTCCAATATTTTCTGATTACTATATCTCAGAGGGTCATAGGAAGCATGTTTTATTGGATCTATGTATACCTTCTGAGCCCCCTCTTATAAGAGCATCAATAAATTGGCAACTGTACTGCTTCTGGGTGTTACAAATTCATCTAAGATATATATGTGGAACATGTTATATGAAAAATCATTGCTTTTCTTCCTAATGGTTATACCAAACTATTCACGCAATTCCTAAGATAAACAAGATATCTAAAATTTCTTTACACAACTCTAAATATAATAAATGACAGAAATGTAAAATAAGTTATCACAATGACAATTCAATCTAAAAGTACATATTTTCACTCTTTATAGAAAGAATGCTGGAATTTGGAATTGATCACAGTGGCTGTGGCTAAATAAACAAACAAATAAAGTAGTGGATATGATAAAAGTAAAATTAAGGTACAGTGGAAATCCTGGACTCTTCAGATTTCAGTATGCTTCTAGACCAAAACATGACGCTCTCTGCTTGCATAGGGCATAATACCTAGTTCTCAGAGGCTAGCTACAGCTCTGCAACACAAAAAATAAGAATTTTACTTTTACATTAAAGAACCCTTCTTTAGACATATCATCACAATTTACCACCAAAATTTGCCCAAAACATGTTATTCATATTTAAAATCTTATTTGACTCCAGAGTTAGACATCATGTTTCTTAAATTTATTGACCACCTAGGCATACAAAGTAAATTATTTTCTTTTAGATACGGTATATATAGATGTCATTAATGTGACTGGAAAGGAGTGAAAAACAGCTTTCTAAGGTGACAGAATTTTAGGGAAGGGAAGGTTTGTACTGTGGGATCAACAATTTGGAGTGAAATTGTAGGATAGCTCAGAGTTACCATTAGTGTACGTTTCATTGACAAAAATCACCCTTTGTTTCCCATTATCACCACTATTTCATAAAAGTTCTTTTTATTTTAAAAGTACACAGGAAAACAGAATGTTTCTTTGTAGTCCAGTGGCAGCAGATTCCAGACTTACTAACTTTTACATCCCTAAAGAAGGTCCATCCATGTTGTCACAAATGGTTGTATTTCATCTTTTCCTATCATTGAGTAATATTCCATTGGGCAAATGTACCACCGCTTCTTTGTCAAAGGACACTTTGGTTGTTGCCACAACCTGGACACCAAAAACAATGCTGCGGTGAACATTGGGGTACATATATCTTTGCAAACTAAGGTTTTTTGGGTAGACACCCAGAAGAGGGATGGCTGGGTCATATGGTAAATCTATTCTTAATTTTTTGAGGAATCTCCATACAGCCTTCCATCGTGATTGTACCAGTTTACATTCCCACCAGCAGTGTCCGAGGGTTCCTATTTCTCCACAGTCTCTCCAGCACTTGTTATCCCTTGTGTTGTTGATTGTAGCCGTTCTAACAGGTGTGAAGTGATATCTCATTGTGGTTTTCATTTGCATTTCCCTAATAGCTAGTGAAGTTGAGCATATTTTCATATATCTGTTGGCCGTTTGTGTGTCTTCATGGGAGAAGTGTCTGTGTAGGTCTTCTGTCTATTTTTTAATTGGATCATTTTTTTAGGATTTATTTTATTGTTTTTGACAGAGAGAGACAGAGAGAAACAGAGAGAAGGGGGAGGGCCTAGAGCAGTCTCCATAGCTGTATGCCATCAGTTTTCGACATGGCTTCATTCCACACAGGTGGGCAGGGGCCACACATGGCGGGAACCAGGCTGGGGTCTACCTCACCGGAAGTACACCCCAGTTGGGCATTTGGGTCCTCATGGGCTGGGGCCAGGATTTGATCCTTGGTACCCAGGACTGCAAAGTGAGCTATCCCGGCTTCCCCTGGATCATTTGTTGTTGTTGCTGAGCTGTATCAGTTCTCTACGTATTTTAGATATTAGTCCCTTTGGAGACATTGTTTGCAAATATTTTCTCCCATTTGGTTGGTTGCCTCCTTGAAACCATCATATTAAGTGAGATAAATCAGACTGAAAAAAAATCAAGAACCATATGACTTCACCTATAGGTAGAATATAAAACTAAAAGTAACTAAGAAACAAAAACTCATGGACACAGTCAGTAGTTTATGGTTCTATGAGGGGGAGTAGGAAGGGAGGTGAGGAAATGGGAAGGGTGCATCAAATATATGGTGATGGAAAGAGAACTGACTCTGGGTGGTGAGCACACAGTGCAATACATAGTCGATGTAAAGTAGAATTGTACACCTGGAACCTATGTTAAGGTGAGCAGACGTTCCTCTTTTGGCGGGACAGTCCCGATTTTTAACAATTTGTCCCGCGTCCCGCAGCGTTTTAAAAAAGTCCTGATTTTTGGAAAGAATGCACGACAAGCTAGGGAACG
>PVKE010048521.1:0-11556 GCA_004027555.1 Craseonycteris thonglongyai | reverse complement strand
TTGTGGTCTGAGAATACACTTGGTATGATTTGGATGCCCTTAAATTTGGTGAGGTTGGATTTCAGTCCCAGGATATGGTCTATCCTTGAAAATGTTCCATGTGCACTAGAGTAAAATGTATAGCCCTTTGTTGTAGGATGGAATGATCTGTAAATGTCAATTATGTCCATTCCCTGCAATGTATCATTTAAAGCTGCAAACTCCTTATTTAGTTTCTGCTTGGATGATCTGTCCAATGTTGTCAGGGGGGTGTTTAGATCCCCTACTATAATTGTATTTTTGTCAATTTTGCCTTTTAGTTCTGTTAGTAGTTGCTTTATAAATTTTGGTGCTTCCTGATTCAGAGCATATATATTGATGAGTGTGATGTTTTCTTGTTGTATTGTCCCTTTTATCAACATGTTATGTCCACTTTTATGTTTTATTATTTTTTTATCCTGATGTCTTTTTCATCAGAAATCAGTATGGCCACTCCAGCTTTTCTCTGACTGCCATTTGCCTGGAGTATTGTTTTCTATCCTTTTACCCTCAGTCTATGTTTGTCCCTGTGGCTGAGGTGTGTCTCTTGTAGGCAGCATATGGTTGGATTTTGTTTTTTAATCCAGTCTGCTACCCTGTGCCTCTTTATTGGTGAATTCAGTCCTTTTACATTCAGGGTGATGATTGATATATGAGGATGTCCTATATCCATTTCTTCTTTCCTTTTTATTTTTTTGTTGTCCCAACTTTTCTCCATTTATTTTGATTTCTGGATTCAGGTCGGATAGCCTCCTTTAGTATTTCTTGGAGTGCCGGTTATGAGCTGGAGAATTCCCTCCGCTTCTGTATATTTGTAAAGGCCTTAATTCCTCCTTCATATCTAACGCTTAATTTTGCTGGATAGTTAATTCTTTGCTGGAAATTTCTCTCTTTTAATATTTTGAAGATTGGGCTCCACTCCCTTCTGGCTTGCAGAGTTTCTGCTGATAAGTCTGGTGACAGCCTGATATGTTTTCCTTTGAAAGTTATGTTTTGTTTTTCCCTGGCAGCCTTGAGGATTTTTTCTTTGTCATTGATTTTTGTCATCTTCAGAACAATGTGCCTTGGAGAACATCTGCTAGGGTCTAGGAAGTTAGGGCTTCTGATTTCCTCTTGGATTTGGGGCTGTAATTCCTTCCACAGGTTAGGGAAATTTTCATCCACTATTTGTTTTAGTAGACTCTGAGAAGATTTCATCTCGCTTCCTTCTGGTATCCCTATTATTCTAATATTGTTCTTTCTGATGGAGTCAGAAAGTTCTTGTAGAGCTCTTTCATTTCTCTTGATTTTCCTTTCCGTTTCTTCTTCTCTCTGACATTTCCATGTTTGTATCTTCAATTTCACTCATCCTTTCCTCTAGCTGGTCAGCCCTGTTTCCTATGCTGGTCAGTTCTTTTTTGAGCTCTCCCATGATGCCTTTCATTTCAAGTATTTCCTTTTGGTTCTGCTCTAGCTTCTCAATTTTGTTGGTAAAGTACTCATTTTGCTCAGAAAATTTCTTGTTGAGGTCATTTAACTGTGTCTGGGTACTTTGCCAGCATCGAGTGAGCTCTCTGTGTGTCTTGAATAATGCAGCCCTGAATTCTGTTTCACTTAGATTTGATTCCAAGTGTGCAAGGTCCTTTACTAAAGACTGCTCCTGATCTTCTGGAGGGGCTTTAGATTCTGAGGTGTGCATTGTGGTTGATGTGGTTCTTTTTGCTGTCGGCATGAGTCTGTTTTCCCTCTGGGGGTTTGCCTATCAGATGGACTTCTCTTTATTTTTTCTTTTGGACTCAGTAGTGGGAGAAGGAGATTTTGGGAGAGGGTTGGGGGAAGCAGACAGCTTCTGTGTCCTGGGGCACTTCAGGTTGCTGTATTAGCTGTTAGATAGTAGGGTAGTAAAGGTGTGGCCAGGGGTGGGGGCATGTGAGTAGGAGCTAGGGTGGGCCTGAGACACAATAGCAGATTCCTCTTTCAGCAGGGGGGCTGGTGGTTCAATGCAGGGGGGGCACAGTAGCTCTTGTCTTTCCTCCTCCTGGCTGCCCCTCCTTCAATTGTATCTGTAAGGCACGCCCGCAGGGCAGCACTTGGATGTGCTGGGACTTGGCAGAGGCCCTGGTCAGCCGCGCAGTCTCGCGCACAGGCAATGACACCGCGGAGACCCGGCAGGCAGCCCAGTTGCGTGCGCGGTCCGCAACGCCCCAGAGGCCTGGTGGGCCTGACGCCAAAAGCCCAGCTGCGTGCTCGCGAGCTGGCAGCAGCTCTGCCGCGGCCCGGTGGGCAGGGTGCCGAAAGCCGGTCCCGCACACAGGCAGCGGTGCTGCTGCGGCCTGGCAAGCAGGGTGCTAAAAGCCCTGTAGCGCACCGGTGAGCAGGCAGCGGCGCTGCGGGGTGGCCCGGTGGGCGGGGCACCGAAAGCCCAGTGCACGCACACAGCTATGCACAGCGGCCCAGTGGGCGGGGCGCCGAAAGCCCAGCCGCGCACTTCCGCGCAGGCAGAGTCTCCGCAGCGGCCTGGTGAGCGGGGCATCAAAAGCCCAATTGCGCGCTGGCAAGCAAGCAGCGGTGTCGCTGCGGCCCGGTGGGCGGGGTGCCAAAAGCCCAGTTGCACACTGGCAGCGGCACCACGGAGGCCCAGTGGGTGGGGCGCCGAAAGCCCTGCACACACAGGCCGTAGCTCGGGTGGCAGCCGCTCTATGCTCCCGGCTCTGTTGAGACCACCAGATTCACTCCAAGCACGTCCAATGCAGCTATGCCCACTCAAGCCCCAGCCCTCACTCCAAGAGCCCTGTCCGCAGAAGGCGCTCCTTCACAGTCAATCTCCTCCATAAATCAGGGGTGCTGAGCCGCCGCGGGCTGGCGCCCCGCTCCCACCCCGCCCGCCGGGAAGTGCTGCCGCCCTGCTCCACAGTCCCTTTTCCACTCTAGGCTCTGTGATCTGATCAGGGCACTGTATGCCATCCCTTGAGTTCGGATGCTAAATTGTGAACAGTCTTGTGGGGCTTCCACACTCCCTAGGTCTCGGCTTCCAGCCTGCCCTCGATCCAGCTCCACTTTGACCACAGTCCCCAATCCCCCTTTGTTTTTGCCAGCCCCGGGCCGTGCTCCAAGTCTCTGTCCCCAAACCGCTGCTTCCCTTTTCCTCTCCCGCTCTCCCCTTTTTTCTCTAACCTTTGTGTGTTGTTCCGTGTTGTGTGGTTCTCTTAGTTGAGGTTTCTTCTCAGGGTTTCCCCTGTGGATTCCCCTCTGTTCACAAGGCCCTTCCCAGGCAGTTATCGGCATTCTCCTCTCATGCTGCCATCTTGGATCCCTGTCTATTATTTTCTTAAGTAGAAAAAGTTTTATTGGCTTCACTTGGTCATTCTCACCACATTGGTCTTAATTCCACAGGTCAAAGAACCAATGTAGGAATTTTGGAAATTGGCGAGTATGACTATTCCACTTAAATATTCTAGAACTGGGGAACCAACCACAGGATACAAGAGTAATCCTTAAAAGTGACTATAAAATTGGACATGCCCCAAAAAGAGTTACTTATGCCATGACTAGGGGGATTGTTGTTGCCAGACCCCAGCACTCTAGGCAAAGGTCTTACTAAAACATGGACCTTGACATGGTCATTAATCGCTGGTACTGATTATTGGGATACACTATGTAAACTTTGGGAAACTGGTAGAAAAAGAGGCGTGGTCTATAGATGGCCATCTCTCATAAAGGTCACTTTTCCCCAAAATTGTGGGCATAACATTCTAAAAGGTACATATGTCCTTTTACTTTGGCCAATACCTCTGCTGAGTATACAAACGATAGACTGAAATGTAAGATACCATTTGGTACCATTGACCAGGATCAATGCCCACACCCACCACTATCTTATCACAAGATGGAAAGATGGCTTGTATTCTGCCTGATGGGATGGTTTCTATCTCCATTTTATTCTTTCATCCAGTGTAGGTAATGACAACAGCATTGTCACCTGGGCACATGCCTTTGCCGTTGTGCATAATACCTTCCACTGCCGGGTCTGCACAGAATTGCCAGTGGATGCTGCAGAAGTTCTGCCTTGTAGGGTAGCCCCTACTTCTCTGGCAAATTGGAGTTGGTTGCGCACCTAGAACACTACAGAAAAATAGGAAAGACACCGCTCCACAGTGGATGCTCTTTTGCCTCAGGACCATAACAATTTGTCCCCCATAACTGGGTATGTGGTGGCCAATGGGTGGGGGTGGCTCTTTGGTAAACATGTAGACTTGCAGGAACACACTCGCTATTGTATTACACAACATCAGTCCATGCCTAATCTCACAGTAGAATAAATACCTGTTGTCTTTTGTGATAAAACCACTGTAATTACTACCCCAATACAAGGTAAAATTGTTGCAGATATGTGGGCAAAAAGCCCACATACATTCTCCCAACAAGATACCTGCGGGTATGTGGACACTATGGCTGATCCTACCTACCAGCCCACTAGACTGATTGATAGCCATGGTGGCAACCATACATTGAGGGACAGGTCCTTCATATGTTTCTGACAAAACACCAAAATTGAAATACGATGTACCACAAGTGGCACTGCCCAAAATGAGCTGTCTAGTGGTTTTACCCAATGGGCATAGTTGTTCCAGGTGTAAAAATAATTAAAACTACAAGTAGAAACATTAACACAATATACAATTAAGCTTTAAATGCCACCTGCTGAGCCTTAAACTTAATGATGGATAAAATAACCCAGAAACAAAAGGTAGTGCTACAAAACAAAATAGCCTTAGGTCTCTCAACTGCCTCACAGGGTGACACATGTGCTCACTTACATGTAAAATGTTGAGTCTATATCCCAGACCACCAGAAATGTGCAATCAACCCTGATGGAAATAGATACAGAAGTACAGGCCATACAGGATACAGACCTTAGGGAGAGACGCCTTAATTACTTGGTGGAACTCCTTAGGCTCCTCATGGGGATAGGCATTAGCTATTTTTGCCCTTATGGCTGGATGTATTCTGGTCAGTTGTTGCACCCTTTATTGTTGCTATTAGTTATGGGCCCAAAGGTCCTTATTGCTGGTCAAATCTAGAACCCCAACCCTGTAGGAGTGAAATATGGGAAGAGTTACCGAGAAATCCTGAGGTTGTCTAGACTTGGGCCAAAATGGCCAGACAAAATGGAGTAGCCATGCTTCCACCAGAAAATGACTTGCATTTTTGCTGGCTACATAAGCTTAATGTACACCACATATGTGCCAAGATACTCATGGGTCCTGTAGCACTATTGTTTCCCATTACTATGTAAACTGCCTAAGTGCTTTGCTCTGCACACACAAAATAAAGCCATGTCACAAATTTCTCAGACTGCTACTCTCTTCTTTAGCCAGGACATCTCACCACCATCACCATCTCTAGCTAAATAGCTTGAGTCCGACAATATGTATTTAGTTAAATTTAAATAGGGTAGTGATAGTGAAGAAAAACAACATGTAACAATTGTGTCCTAGGAATCTTGGCACTAGTGATAGTTGCTGGGTAGCATCCCAGGAGCATAGGACTTCTGATGGAGCATGTGCATGGGGTGATTCAGAGAAGTAGGTGTGAGGGTTTGAACTGGAGCCTGGAAAATTGCACATGCTTCTTATGTCAGATTCTATTGAACTATACCCACAAAATGGGAGATATGTACAATTATTTCACCATGGGCCTCTTTGAAATAAGAACATCTTCCATGACTTGTAGAACACATTATTTTTGTTGTTGTTGTAAAATGTGGCTCTGAAGAACATAAAATTATTTGTCCTCAGATATCTTTGTCTTCACTGAATTTAAATCTGGATTGCCTCCACAATAATTTAGAAAGACCTGTTAAAAAGACCTCTTTCTACAGAGAGAAAGGACAGCGATAGACTTTCTCATCTTAGAAAGTGGGAAGAAAAACAAGAAAGTTGCATTTATGCACAAACCAACCAAGAACTTAAGATTTACCCCAGTAAACAATAGTATTGCTGATAATTTATTATTCAGTACTGATAATCTTATTTTTCAGTCATCAGCCTGATGAAATTTATATATGAAGAACTAATGTTAGATTATGCCAAAATGCTACTTTTCTTTCACAACATCACTCACTTTTCTCCAGGTTAGTTTTCCTGGTCATGGCTGAGGATTGACATCTGAAAGAAATCACTGCTCACCTCAGGCTGGTCAAGCTAATGTTGAACTTTAAACTTCACAGTGTTATGTTCTATTGGTTAAGCCATCAGAAAAAGAAAGGGAGGGAAAAACAGTCATAATGGCATGCAAAATTTTATCATCTTAATTTAGAGCACTTACTAGAACACCAATATTGATTCCAAGAAACAGTTTGTTTACTGCTACCATTTCTCTTTTTAAAACCTTTGTGGCCTGCTGACATACATCATAGGCATTTTCTGTTTATTCTCCTGAAGTGTTTCCTACCACAATCTGATATTCTACTATAACAGCTGCAACTCTACAAAGACTTATTGTACCAAAGACTAACTTAGTATCCCATACAATTTTGTAACATTGGTTTTATATGTCTGTAACAAATTTATACACAGTCATATAAAACAACAAACATTTATTCTCTCACAATTTTAGAGGTTGGAAATACTGACATCAAGATGTTACTGGAATTGCATTTCATCTTGGAGGCTCTAGAGAAAATCTATCTTTTAATATTTTCCAGTGTCTAGAGGTTACCCAATTTCTTAGCTTATTGATTCTTCTCCATCTTCAAGGCCAGCAGTGTGACATCTACTAATCTCTTTGATTCTTAAATCTGCTTCTGTCAGACTCTAAGTCTGCCTCCTGTCATAAAAAAAAAAAGAAAAGAAAAGAAAAAATGGAAAAAAAAAAGATAAAACACTTATGACAGCATTGGTTTCATTCAGATAAGCCAGAAACTTTCTCTCCATCTCAAGATCCTTAATTTAATCCCATCTACAATGTCCCTTTTGATATGTAAGATAGGGTATTCCCATGTTCTCAATATTAGGATGTAGATATCAGTGGAACGGTAATTATTCAGCCTATCACAGCGACCTTGACTTTTTTTTATTGTTTTTGATGAGAGAGAGAGAGAGATACAGAGACAGAGAGAGAATTGAACTGAGGGAACTCCCCAGTTCAGCACATGGGTCCACACGGGCCGGGGCAGGGATTCGATCCTGAGTCCCTGGCACTGCAAAGTGAGTGCTTAACCCACTGAGCCATCCCGGCTTCCCCAACCTTGACTTTTGATCTCAGGGTTTTTTTGTTTCTTTGTTCATATTGTTCTATCTGCGAAAATTCTTTTACATTAGCAGATGATTAACACTCCTTTGAAAGAGTTCATAAAGCAACACTGAAATGTCATTTAAACTTTGTTGAACCATGGGATTAGAAGCTTGTGGAACTTTTTAGAAGTGATGTAAAAAAATAAATTGTGACTTGAGAATCAGGACTTAATTAAATAATATTAAAAAACAATGACAAATGGCGGCACATTTTCAAAGTCCTACAAACCAGTCTCCATTGATCTTAGAACCTGGGTATGCCTCAATTTGAATCATTTATTTAAAATCTTCATTGGTATTGGGATTCTCATGCATTTCTTATAAAAGGAAAGTTAGACTGCCCTTTGAATTGAAAAACAGAGACAAAAGTTTTCATGCAAATAATAATTTGGATCCTTTTTTGAGCCTATAGAAAGAAAATTTCACAAGCACCAGAAGAGGATAGATGTTCCACCGACTAGGGGACAGCACACACAAGACAAAGTTCTGGGAACAAAGGTAGGATTTCATAGCTTTGCCTAAGATTTTCCCTGAAGGACTTTTGATGCAAGAGACCAGAGTGATTTAATGAAAAAGGAAAAAGACTTGGAAAAAAGGCAAGCTTTCTCTATAATCAGAATGAAATACTCAACCACTTTCATTGTTTGAGGCTTGCACTACAAAACAATGCATAAAAAAATACAAACAAAGAAATCAGCTATATGCTCCTCAACCCAATTTCAGCACTCATCTAAGGAAGAGAGGAATATTTAAAGCTGGTTATTTAGATCTTAATATAAACTTTCCATGCCTTGATTCTGTGGACTAGTAACTCAGAAACTAGCATGACGCTACATACAATGAAATACAAAGACCTGGGTATCAAGACAGTTTTGCCAACAAAACAAAAAATGATGCCAGGCAACACAATTCACCCTTGAAGGACAAATGTTGTAGTGGAAATGACATAGAACTCAATACAGGAAGAGTTAGTTTTGATTCTAGAAAATACAACCACTTCTGAGAAAATCACTTAGGCTCTTTCAGTTTTTCTTTCTTTACCTATGGAGAACCAGGTTGATATGAGAAATAATAAATTAAAGCACACAATTCTTGAAAGAAGTGCGTGCTGAATATTAGTTTTATTCTTAACCACTTGTGAGGCACAATATCCTAAATTTGTAGAAATTTTTTAGCCATTTCCTCCCTCTGGCCACCAACTCTTAATGAATGGTGTGTTGTCAAGCTGCGTGACTATTAATAATATAACACCTATAGAAGTTTTCAGGTCTAACAGGAACTAAGTAGAGAGAAGCTGAACCTGCAGCTCATTAGCTTTAATTACAAGGAATGTGGCTTATTCCCAGCAACACCCCTCAGCTGTTGATAGAATTTCATAGTTTCTGACTCTGAGTGACACTAGTCTATAATATCTTTTTTTGTGAGACAAGTTTCCACAGGGCACCTTTAAAATGAGTAAGTTATGGGGGAGGGGGGAGACCTTGGCTCATTCTCTTAGCATCTCCCATCTTTGCATTGGTTGATTGCACACAAGTTTACTTCAAAGTTCTAACATGCCTCTAATGTAAGGTGACCAGATTTTAACATTGGTAAAGCGGGACACCATTGACTGGGGGGAAGGGGGTTCTTGATTAAAAATTTGGTCTATCTCCCGCCGTTCCCTAGCTTCTCATGCATTCTTTCCCAAAATCGGGACTTTTTTAAAACACCGCGGGACGCGGGACAAATTGTTAAAAATCGGAACTGTCCCACCAAAAGCGGGACGTCTGGTCACCTTACTCTAATGAGAAATTTAAAAAATCTGTTTGCTCTCCTGAATTTAATTTGCTTTCTGTGTGTTTCTCCAGTCATACCTGCTGTGGCTTATGACTAATATATCCTGTGTTCGTTCAAACATAGTTATACATTTAATAGCTAAATCTAAACATGCAAGCAGTATATATTTAGTGGTTCTTTGTATGCACAGTTAAACTGAACTTATTAAGTCATATTATTCAGGGTCAGATTCCATTCTTTTTTTTTTTTCTTTTTTTTTAATTTATTTTTGACAGAGAGAGAGAGAAAGAGAGAGATACAGAGATACAGCGACAGAGAGAGAGAGAGAACTGAACTGGGGGAGCTCCCAGTTCAGCATGTGGTTCCGCACGGGCTGGGGCCAGGATTCGATCCTCGGTCCCTGGCACTGCAAAGTGAGCGCTCAACCCACTGAGCCATCCTGGCTTCCCCAAGATTCCATTCTTAATTATATTTTACATATATATGTATATGCTTTTTAAATTTTTTTTTTTTTAGTTTTCTTATTTAAAGGAAAGTCTATGAGGGCAAAGGCGCTTGCTAATTTTGCTACTGTTCAATTCTAATTACAGTGCTGGGACAGAGTAGACACAACATGTGTGCTGAAAGCATGAATTAATAGGAGCTTCTCTTTTCAAATTAAAAAATAAACAATTTGTGCAAGCAGCACTTCAGAAGATACCTTAAATAAGAGCTGGATATATTATATAAACAAATAAGGTGTTCTGGTAAATGTGTTGTCTTGTGGTTAAAGTGTGATTATTGTAATATTATAGGGTAGTATGTGGCAATCCAACTCATGTCAGGCTTTGTTCTAAAAAAAAATTACAGACAGTTATACTATTATTTTTACAAAACAATCCAATGGTAAAATAACTATTATTTCTCTCATTATTGCATGTGGAAACTGAAGCACAGAGAGGTTAAGACACTTACCATATGTCACAAAGCTATTAAAATGAAAGAAATAGATTTTGTCTGTGCATTACCACTTTCACTGATCTAAGTCCAGGTCTCATGGGGTGATGCCTGATAACCTCACCAAACCACTGGATTTTTCAGGGACCTAGTTTGACAACCATAAATCTGAAGCCCGAAGGTACAGAATGTGGGTGAGACCTACTGATGAATGTATGGTCTGGCAAGACCAGTCTTCTCACACTTGTACATCTGGTCATTTGTAGGCATCATCTCTTTTTTTATTTTTAGAATGATCATCTTCATCTTCCTGGCAAACTTCTGGTCGTCTTTCATGTGTCTCATTATTATTATGTAATATTTTACTATGAAACCCCACAGAGTAAATGTGTCCCTCAATAAATTTATGAATGTAGTTTTTAAATCAATTTACTATTACTTGTTTATGAATTCTAACTCTCTGAATAGCCCACAAGCTCTCTGAGGAAAATACCATGCCTTTTCTGCTTCTGTAGCCCAGAACTACACATCATGCCAAGAGATCTAGGAGACTCTCAGAAAATACTTGCTAATGTGTTGTGAACTGACCTATCAAAGGTCACAAACATGAAGAATAGATGGCATTAAAACCAGCTCTACAATATTATGAGATAGTGAGGATTCCATAAAGTAACTGTGCTTCTCTCTATAATTTTCACTTTTAATACTGAAAAAAATCATTAACATTTGTTATCTATTCTCATCCCTGTAGTGTCTCTATTTCAACTTCAGAAACAAATCAGGGCATTTGAAACTCCCCTCAGCTAGAGTACTAAATCACAATTTAGCCTCTTTGATATAGAGATACAGGTAACAGTGAGGACAGTTTCCTCTGCTAGTAACATAGTGTCCAGCTCTCAGTGACTTAAGCAATAAGGAGGTTGTTATCTAACATAACAAGAAGTCCAGAGGAAATATGGTTGCAGACTTGCATAGGTCAAGAAGATCATAGCGATTTCTAGGCTCACCCATAGAAAAACAGCAACCAGTTAAAAGAGTGAGGAAAATTTTCTTCAATTCATCCATTTTTCTTAAAGAGATAAAAGATAAAAATAAATGAAAACAAATCTAGATCTTGATAAGGAGAAACTGTATTTGAAAGGATAGAGCATGAAGTGGGGTGGGGCTACTGCCACAGAGAAACACTTATACCAGGAGACCTGCACATAATGTAAGATCAGGCAGAAAGGGGCTTTTCCTTTATAGGGAGGAAAAAACACTGATGAGCAAGGGTGGCATGACACAATTATAGCTGAGAGAATGTTTTACCTAAGGTTGGCCTGTTCTCAGGAGGGGTTTTAAAGAAAGGCTTTGAATTAGGGAGATGCAAATAAAAACCACAATGAGATACCATCTTACACCTGTTAGAATGGCTATAATCAACAAGACAAGGGATCACAAGTGCTGGAGAGGCTGTGGACAAAAAGGAACCCTCATACACTGCTGGTGGGAATGTAAACTGGTACAACCACTATGGAAGGCTGTATGGAGATTCCTCAAAAAATTACGAATG
>PVKE010048520.1:0-11549 GCA_004027555.1 Craseonycteris thonglongyai | reverse complement strand
AGGCTAAAAGGAAGGTAGAATGGGGAGTGACTGTTTAATGTGTGTAGGAGACCCTTTGGGGGGAATAAAAATGGAGCTAGATAAGGTGATGGTTGCATAAGACTGTGAATGTACTAAATGCCACTGAATCATATAATTTAAAGATTTATTTTTATTGTTTTTGACAGAGAGAGAGAGAGAGATACAGAGACAGAGAGAACTGAACTGGGGGAGCTCCCAGTTCAGCACATGGTTCCGCACGGGCCGGGGCCAGGATTCGATCCCCAGTCCCCAGCACTACAAAGTGAGTGCCTAACCCACTCAGCCACCCTGGCTTCCCTAGGTTTTCTTTAAAGTATAGATCTAAAGGGTTTCACAATTCAATGTACTTAATTTTTTTCTATTTTTAAAATTATTAACAAATACTGAGTATATAAAGCACATTTAAAAATATGTGTCATTTATGGAAAAATGATATAAAATATCAATGTACATACACATAATTTACTAATTAGAACATTTCTATAAACTGTGAAGTCCTTTGGGTCCTTTTTCCCAATTCTATTTTCTTCCTTTATCACAAAAAGATTGCTATGTTAACTTCCCCTTGCTTCTCTTTTGGAGATGTGATTATGTTTTTACCCAGGCTTTCACTCATGGTGTTTTCCCTTCTACCAAGAGCCAAGATAGGCAACTTTCCTTGCAGTCCCTCACTGGGTGAAGATCCAGTAGTCATGTTGTCTATTTACAATTTTGCTGAGGGCTTGGTATTTTGGGGAATTCAAATTTAAGTGTGTACCTGTGTCTCCTATTTGACTTCTCTACCTTGGTGCCCTATATGTATCTACTTTATCTTCATGCCTTAAGGATGGGGGAAAGTTCACTGTAGTTCACCAAATACCCCCATTTCAGAAACCAAGTGGGCTTCTGTGGGTTTTGGTCATCTCGGTGTTTTTTTGTTTGTTCTTAGTTTCTGACCTCTGTGTAGATCTTTTTTTCCAGGTAAGTGATACATTTATAAAAATAACTTTTCTATATCTTACCCAACATAAACCACTTTTAGCAGAAACATTGACTAGAAAATGAAAGTGTACTCTACATTTTTCAGTTTGAAGATAATTCTTCTTGATGGAGAATGCAGAATCAAAACAGGAGTGGAGAAATTAATTTTATTATTCACGAATATCACATTGCTGTAGCCCTGCCTTCTGTTTTCAACATAGCTGTTGTCTTGGTCCCCCCATCCCCACCCCATCAGGTCTTTGTTTATATGCTCATTCTAATTGACTTATTCTCATATCTAATTTTATTATATTTTTATGTGTTATTTTTAATCTGATCTTATAATTGAGCTCATCTTTTGGAAACTTTCACCCCTAAAATGTTTTTAAAAATGGAATCATAACTATTTTTACAAAGAAACAAGAGAATCTTATTTATCTCATATATAAAGACAGTTACAGCTCAACAACAACAACCACAAATAACCAGATTAAAAAATGGACAATAGGCTTGAATTGACATTTCTCTAAAGTTATACAGTGACAAATAAGCACATAAAAAGATGCTCTACATTGCTAAACATGAGGGGAATGTAGATTAGAATCATAATAAGGACATCATCAGGACAGCGGTGTGAGAGGAGCTCTTGAAACCTCTCCTGAAAAGAACAAATTAAACAACTAAAAATCAACCAGAGAATTCCTAAGCAACACACAGCCTCAACTGAGAGAGCCACTCATCACAAGACAATACCTAGAGCCAGAGAAAGGGAGGCAAGTGAAAAAGAAAGGGAGCAATATGAAGATATGCCATGGAGTGTGACCCAGAGACCTACCTGGTGACCAACCCAGAGGCAGACCCAGAGACCAGCAGAAGAGAGACCGACTGAGGTGGGAGCATGGGACAGTGGGTCTTGGTTCAGAATGACTCTGGATGGTTTGGAGGCCTAGAACAAAGGCAGAGGTGCGAGTAGCCAGACTCAGGATGGATGGCAAAATTGAGCACGACTGGCTGTGGTGAGAAGTCCAGGTGACAGTGTGGGGGGAGCAGCCATAGAATGGTGAGGGTCACCATAGTGTGGTGCAGGAGGTCTCAGCAAGGCACCAACAAAAGCCAGAGATAAGTGTGGGAGACCGGAGTGAGACTCTGGCTGTTGGTGTGTGGGTTGAGTGGCTAAAGATGGGGGCCCTCAGACTAAAATGCCAGAAACCAGGGCAGAAAGCTGGAGTTTCTGTGGCTGGAGTGCTGGTAGTGGGAGTGTACTGGTGCCTGAAGTGCAGAGTGACCCTCGGTGCATTGGGGCCACATTTGAAGTACTGTGTGTCCTTGGACTCAGAGCCTGGCTGTTTTCCCTGGCTCTCTCCAAAAGCTTGCCCAGCCAGCTTCACCCCAAACCTTCATTTAGTGTCCTGCTGCCAGAAAGTTGTCATTACCCTCTGACACAAATAGACCTGCATCTTTCCCAACAAATGCCACCCCACCCTTCCCACTGAAGTTGGCAGAGGGATCTAGGAAAACAGAAGCACAAGCATGGCAGCTTCTGACTGCAGTGAAATCTTGGAGGCATAGAATATCTTCACCCACCATATTTTCCCAAAGAGGAGGCACAGACAGACCAGGGCGACTGTCTCAAAGAGAAGCCCACCTTCTAGGAAGACTTCCACTGTGAGAAAACCAAATAAGCAAAAAAAAAAAAAAAAATATTACAAGACTGCAGCAACACCAGCTAGGAAATAAAAGAAAGATTTCTTTATATTTACTAGGGAAAAAGTCCTCATATCCAGGAAAAGAAATGCTCCAACATCAATGAATATTCTATTGGAAAAAGTTGCTCAGAAATAAACTGAAAAGTCTCCAGAAAAGGAACTTGAAGATCTGGGCAACATATGAGCTAAATGACACAGAATTCAAGACTGCAATTCTAAAAACACTCAAAGAGATAAAAGAAAATTGGCAGAGTACACAGAGGGAAATAACTGATCTCAAAAAGGAAACTGAATCAATAAAGGAGAAGCAAATACAAAATCTGGAGATAAACAAGACAATAAAAGAAATGAAAAATAAAATAGCAAGTATAGAAAGCAGAACAGACAAGATGGAGGGAAAAAATTAGTGAAATTGAAGACAGAAATCTGAAAATGTCACAGAAGGAAGAAGAGCTAAAAAAAAATCTACACGAATTATTTGAGTCCATTAGAAAGAATAACATAAGAATAATAGGTATTCTTGAGGGATCAGAGGATGGGATGGTCACAGAAAATTTGTTCAGACAAATAGTAGATGAAAACTTCCCAAATTTATGGCAAGAACTGGAACCTCAAATTTACAAAGGAGACAGGACTCATAAGTACTTGAATCCTAGTAGACCCTCTCCAAGGCACATTACACAGATTTCAAAGGTCAAAGACAAAGAAAGAATCCTAAGGGAAGCCACAAAAAAGAACACTATAACCTATAGTGTTATCATCAGATTTCTCAACAGAAACTCTACAAATCAAAAGACAGAGGAATAAAGTATTCAAAATATTGAAGGAGAGAAATTACCAGCCAAGAATCCTGTACCCAGCAAAGTTATCCATTAAATATGAAAGAGGAATAAAGACTTTTTCAGACATACAAAAATTGAAGGACTTCTCCAGCAGAAGGCGAACATTTAAAGAAATACTGAAGGAGGCGATTGAACCTGAAACAAAAAGTAAAAGTTAATAGGGATAAACTGGAACAACAAAAATATAAAAAGGGGAGGAAGTAAAGATTTAAGTTTCCAAAGAGAATGGAGATAAGAAACATCCTTAAGAAAAGGAACCACTACATATATGAAACTATTTTTTTATATAAAGTTCGTGGTAACTACTGAAAAAGAACTTAGAACTGGGACACATAACAATAAAAGAAGAAAATACAGAAAAAACAATAAAAAACACCATCAAACTAAAATAATGGAAAGAAAAAAGCAAAAAAGCAATTAAAAAAAAAGAGCTACCAGAAATAACATAAAATGGTAATAGGATATCCTCGTATATCAATCATCATCCTAAATGTAAATGGACTCAACTCATGAACAGACACAGAATAGCAAACTGGATTAAAAAACAAACACCAACCTTATGCTGTTTATGAGACACACCTCAGCCACAAGGACAAACACAGACCCAAGGTGAGAGAGAGGAAAAAAATTTTCTAAGCAAACAGCACCCAGAGAAAAGCAGGTGTAGCCATACTTATATCTGACAAATCAGACTTCAAGATCAAAAAGATAATAAGAGACAAAAATAGACATTTCATAATGATAAAGGGGACAATACAGCAAAAATATATTATACTTATTAATATATAGGCCCCCAACCAAGAAGCACCAAAATTTACAAAGCAACTACTAACTGATCTAAAAGGAGAAACTGATAAAAATACAATTATAGTAGGGGACTAAAAAACCCCATTGAAAGCCAAGGGCAGATCATCTACAAGAAAATAAAGAAATATCAGCTCTAAATGATACATTACAGCAACTTGACATAATTGACATTTAGAGGACACTTCATCCTAAAACAAAGGACTATATATTTGTTTCTGGCAAACATGGAATGTTTTCAAGTATAGATCACATGCTGGGACACAAAGCTAGCTTCAACAAATTTCTTTCTTTCTTTTCTTTTCGTTTTATTTGACAGAGAGACAGACAGAGACAGAAAGAAGAGGGAGGGCCCAGAGCAGTCTCCACAGTTGACAGCATTAGTTTTCCATATAATTTTACTCCACAGGTGTGTGAGGGGCTGCTAAGGGCTATATATGGGCCTGGAGCCTGCCACATAGGACCCTGCAAGAACAAGGGTTCAGCACAAGGGTTCACATAGGCCTGGGCTTGGATTTGATCCTCAGGCTCTGGGGCTGCAAAGTGAGTGCTTAACTTTCTGAGCCATCCCAGCATCCCTAGCCTCAGCAAATTTAAGATCAAAATCATACCAAGTGTATTCTCCGATCACGAAGCATTGAAAATGAAGATCAACTACAAAAAGAAAGCAGGGCAAACCACACATACATGGAGATTAAACATCTTATTTAAAAAATGATCCAAAGAAGAAATAAAAGAGCTTAAAAAATACATAGAAACAAATGACAATGAAAACACAACATACCAAAATTACTGGGAAACAGCAAAAGCAGTAATAAGAGGAAAATTTATATCACCAGAGGCCTTTCTCAAGAAATAAGAAAAATCACAAGTATACAACCTAATATCACATCTTAAAGAACTAGAAAAAGAACAATAAACACCCAAAGCCATCAGAAGAAAGGAAATAATAAAAATTAAAGCAGAACTAAATGAAATAGAGAATAGAAAAATAATAGAAAAAAATTAATGCAACAAAGAGCTGGTTCTTTGAAAAAAATAATAAAATTGACAAACCCCTGGCTAGGCTCACTAAGGGAAAAGGAGAAAACACATAAAGAATCTGAATTAGAAATGAAAGGGGAAATCACGACTGATATCACAGAAATACAAAGAATCATACAAAAATACTATGAAGGACTATATGACACCAAATTTTCAACCTGGAAGAAATGGACAAGTTTTAAGAATAATTTTCTACCTAGACTGAATCAAGAAGAACTAGATAACCTAAACAAATCAATTAACTCTTATAACTTGAGCGGCGCCAATACAGCGCCCGGCTGATTTGAAGCGGCAACTCCAGCGGCACCAATACAGCGCCTGGCTGATTTGAAGTGGCAACTCCAGCAGTGCCGCTGAGGCACCTGGCTGATTTGAAGTGTCAAATCATAACATACAATCCTAAGAAACCGACAAAATGGGGTATCAGAGTTTATACTCTAGCTGACTCGAAGACTGGCTACATTTGCTGCACTTTGCCATATTATGGATCACTCACAACAGAGCTCTTGGTCAGACCTGATTTACCTGTTTCATCAAGAATTCCGATACAGTTATACAAAATGTTGTTGGAGAAAATTCTAGGTTCTTAGGAGCACCATATGTACACGGATCGCTACTATACTAGTTATGTCTTAGCTCAAGAACTAGCCAAATTGAAATGCAATATCTCCGGAACGATCTTAACAAACAGGAAAGAATTGCCCAAGGAAATAAAAAAGCCAAATTTTTCGAAAAAATTCGCATATCGATGGGGTAACACCTTACTTTTAGGGTGAAAAGATAAGAGGATTGTCACTTGTTTGACTATGAGGGGTGACACAGGAATGTCGACGGTCAAAAGGATTACACGAGGTGGTGTGGAAATAATGGTCAAGAAACCCAATATTGTTTTGAATTATATAAAATATATGGGTGGTGTTGATCGGGCGGACCAATATGCATCAAGGTATTGTTTTCTGCAAAAATCGCTTAAATGGTGGCGTATGCTTTTTTGGGGGGGCATGGAAATTTGCCTGATCAATTCCTACATTCTGTATAAACTAGAAAAGACCAAAAAAGGGGAAAAGCCACTTAGCCATTTGCGATTTCTAAAAACACTTGTCGAGCAATTGAGAGGATCATATCGCTAGCATCGTGGGCAAGCGTCTATGTCGCATTCCGATGAAATCTGACTAAATGGGAAGCTTCACATAGTACTACAAGGGCCAAAAAGGGACTGCAAGGTTTGCTGTGACCGTAACACACCTGGAGGTAGGCGGGAAGCAACGTATTACTGTGATACGTGTCCTGATAAACCTAGGATGCATCTTGGGCATTGTTTTATGAAATATCACACAAAAACTAATTACAGAGTGTACTATTTATCAAATTTTGTTGTTTTCTATACAAAAGTAAATAAATTGGTGAAATTTTATTATTTGTATATTTTTGTTTGTTTATAAATGATTTTAAAGTACTTGTAAAATGTTTCTGCAATTTGGCCGAAATCGTCTCGAGTGGCTGGTTCGCACAAGCAAAAAAGGCCTCGAGCGCAAATTAACAATAAGGAAATTAAAACAATTATCCAAAACCTTCCCAAAAGCAACAGTCCAAGACCAGATGTTCTCACCAATGAGTTTTACCAGGCATTCAAAGAGGAACTAACACCTATCCTCCTCAAACTTTTCCAAAATATTGAAGAAGAGGCAATACTTCCCAACTCATTCTATTAAGCCAACATTAATTACCCTAATACCAAAGCTTGGCAAGGACGTCACAAAAAAATAAAACTATAGACCATTATCTCTGATGAACACCAATGCAAAAATTCTAAAGTACATACTAGTAAGTAGAATACAATAATGCATTAAAAAGATTATACATTACGATCAAGTAGGAGTCGTCCCAGGGACACAATAACAGTTGAACATACACAAATCGGTCAACTTGACACACCATATAAACAAAATTAAAGGTAAACACCATATGATTATATCAATTGATGCAGAAAAACCATTCAACAAGATACAACATCCATTTATGATCAAAACACTTAATAAAATGGGTATAGAAGGAAAGTACCTCAACATAATAAAGGCCATAGATGACAAACACTCAGCAAATGCCATACTGAACGGGGGAAAACTGAAATCTTTTCTTCTAAAATCAGGAATGAGACAGGGATGTCCCCTGTTACCACTGATATTCAACATAGTGCTAGAAGTTCTAGATAGAGCTATTAGGCAGGAAAAAGAAATAAGAGGCATCCAAATTAGAAATGTGGAAGTTAAACTGTCACTTTTTGCATATGACTTGATCGTTTATATAGAAAGCCCTAAAGACTCCACCAGAAAACTGTTAGAAATAATAAATGAATACAGTCAAGTTGCAGGATACAAAATCAATGTACAAAAATCCCCAGCATTTTTATATACAAACAACATAATTTCAAAAAAAGAAATGGGAAAAATAATACCGTTTGTGATCAAAACAAAATGAATAAAATACTAAGGAATAAAATTAAATAATGTGAAGGACATATACACGGAAAACTGTAAGACACTATTAAAACAAATTGAAGAAGATACAAAGAAATGTAAGGATATTCCATGTTAATGGATTGGCAGAATCACCATAGTTAAAATGGCCATATTACCCAAAGCAATATACAGATTTAATGCAATTCTCACCAAAATCCCACAGACCTTCTTTCAAGAGATAGATAAAAAAGAAAAAATCAGATTTATGTGGAACCACAAAAGACCCTGAATCACCAAAGCAATCCTCAAAATAAATAAATAAATAAAATGTATATATATATGACTGGAGGCATCACGCTCCCTGACTTCAGTCTATACTACAAAATGTCAATAATCAAGACAACTTGGTATTGGTAGAAAAACAGATATACCAACCAAAGGAGCAGAATAGAAAACTCAGAAATAAACCACAAATATATGAACAAATAATGTTTGGCAAAAAAGCCAAAAATATACAATGGGGAAAAGAAAGCCTCTTCAGTACACAGTGCAGGGAAAATTGGGAAACCACATGCAAAAGAATGAATCTGGACTATGAACTGTCACCATATACCAAAATTAACTCAAAATGAATTAAAGACCTCCACATAAGTTCTGAAATAATAAAGTTCATAGAAGAAAGCATTGGTACTAAGCTTATAGACCTTGGGCTTATAGAGTACTTTATGAACTTGACTACAAAGGAAAGGGAAACAAAAGCCATAATAAATGAATGGGACTATATCAAACTAAAAAGCTTCTACACAGCAAAAGACACCATCAACAAAGTAAAAAGGAAATCAACCGAATTGGAGAAAATATTCTCAAACAATGCCTCTGATAAGGGGTTAATATTTAAAATATATAAAGAACTCATACAACTCAATAACAAAAAAAACAAACGATCCAATCAAGAAATGGGCAGAGGATCTAAACAGATACCTTTCCCCTGAAGACATACAAACAGCCATCAGATACATGAAAAAATGCTCAACATCACTAGCAATTAGGGACATGCAAATTAAAACCACAATGAGATATGACCTCACACCTGTTAGAATGGCTATAATCAACAAGATTATAAGAAATAACAAATGCTAGAGAGGCTGTGGAGAAAAAGGTACCCTCATACACACACAACTGGTAGGAATGTAAATTGGTATAACCACTATGGAAGAAAGTATAGAGAGTCCTCAAAAAATTTGGGATGGAATTGTCATATGACCTAGCAATTCCTCTTCTGGGTATCTATCCAAAAAACTTGAAGACCTTAATTCACTAAGAGATATGTACTCAAATACTCATTGTAGCAGTGTTCACAGTTGCCAAGTTATGGAAACATCTAAAGGGTCCTTTGATAGATGACTGAATAAAGAAGTCATTTGCACAATGGAATACTACTCAGCAATAAGGAAGGATGAGATACAGCCATTTGTGACAACATGGATGGACCTTGAAACCTTTTTATTAAGCAAAATAAATCAGGCTGAAGAAATCAAGAAACATATGACTTCCCTTATAGGTGGAATATATAACTGAAAGTCGTGAAGAAACAAAAACTCATGGACACAGTGAATAGTTTAGTGTTTACCTGAGATTAAAGGGCATGGGGGGTGGGAGACTGGGGGAGGGGAATTGGGAGAGGGTATCAAATATATAGTGATGGAAAAAGAGCTGATTCTGTGTGGTGAGCACATAATTTAATGCATAGACAATGTAATGTAGAATTGTGCACCTGGTAACAATGTAATTGTTACCAACCAATGTCACCCCAATAAATTTAACCACTTAAAAATAAAAATAAAATAAAAATCATAATGAGATATTACCTCAAACTTGTTTGGGTGACTGCTATAAATAGAAAAGTAGGTGACTCCCTAAATGTGAAGAATTTAGAATTCTTGCATACTGTTATTAAAAATGTAAAATGGTATAGCTATGGAAATCACTATGAACATCCTCAAAAAGCTAAAAATAAAATTACCATATGACTCAGCAATCTGACTTCTGTGTATATAGGGGAACTTAAACCACCCATGTTTATTGCAGTATTATTTACACTAGCTGAGGTAAAAGGAACCTTAATGTGCACTGACAGATGAATGGATAAAGAAAATGTACATACATATAATAAGATATTAGTCATTTTTTAAAAAGAAGAAAATTATACTAGAAGCTACAACATGGATAAATTTTCAGTATCAGTCACTACAAGACAGATACTGAAAGATTATACTTATAAGAGGTAGCTAAATTAGTTCAAAGGAAAAAAGATGGAGGCATAGGAGGAGAACCCCTACACTTACATGGGAAGGGACTTATGCCCAAAGGGGAAACCACAGGGGAAACCCTGAGAAGCAATCTCAACTGAGAGAACCACACAATGCAGAACAACACCCAAAGGTTAGAGGAAAAAGGGGAGACTGGGAGAGGGAAGGGGAAGGAGCAGTTCGGGACAGGAACATGGAGCGTGGCCCAGGGCTGGCAAAAACAAAGGGGAATTGGAGGACTACGGTCAAAGTGGAGCTAGATCGAGGGCGGGCTGAAAGCTGAGATCTAAGGAGCGTGGAAGCCCCACAGGAATGTGGACAATTTAACATCTGAACTCAAGGGGCTGCATGCTGTACCCTAATCATATCACAGAGCCTGAGGTGGAACAGGGACTGTGGAGCAGGGTGGCTGTACTTCCCGGGCAGGTGGGGAAAGAGCAGGGCATCAGTCCACAGCAGCTCGGCACTCCTGATTCACAGAGGAGATACAGCTGAACTCCTAGAGTTGACTGTGAGGGAGCAACTTTTGAAGACAGGGTTCTTGGGAGTGAGGGTAGCAGCTACATTAGATGTGCTTAGAGTGAATCCGGCAGTCTTTGAGATGCTGCAGAGCCACCGGCTGAGCCACTGGCTGAGCTGTGGCTGAGCCTCTGCCCAGCCTCTGCCAAGCCTCTGCCAAGCCCCACCAGCTCACAGATGCCATTAGAAGGCAGAAAGCCCAGAGCTGCTCGCCCCGCCCACACTGAACTACCATCCTCCCTTTGTACAGAGGAATCTGCTATTGTGTCTCAGGCCACCCTAACTCTTACTCACGTGCCCCCACCCCCAGAACCACACCTTCTCTACCCTGCTTTCTAACAGCTAAGACAGCAACCTGAAGAGTACCCCCCAGGGCACAGAACTGACTGCTTCCCCCAACCCTCTCTCAAAATCTCCTCCTCCCACAACTGAGAAGCCGACCTGATAGGTAAACCCCAAGAGGAAAATCATATTCATGCACAAGTAAAAAGAACAACATCAAACATAATGCACACCACATAATCCAAAGCCCCTCCAGAAGATCAGGGGCATTCTACAGTAAAGGAGCTTACACACTTAGAATCAAATCTAAGTAAAACAGAATTCAGGGCTGCAATACTCAAGACACTCAGAGAGCTCAGTCAATGCTGGCAAAGTACCCAGACACAGTGAAATGACCTCAACAAGAAATTTTCTGAGCATAATGAGTACTTTACCAATAAAATTGAGAAGCTAGAGCAGAACCAAAAGGAACTCCTTGAACTGAAAGGAAGAGCTGAAAAAAGAAATGACCAGCATAGGAAACAGGGCTGACCAGCTAGAGCAGGGGTCTCCAAACTTTTCAGCCCGCGGGCCACATTAACTATCAAACAGCAGTTTGGGGGC
>PVKE010048519.1:0-11561 GCA_004027555.1 Craseonycteris thonglongyai | reverse complement strand
AAGGGCAATAAATCCTTTGTTTGGACCAACCATTGCTGGTGCCCCATCGGTAGTTATCGCAGACAACTTATGCAAAGGCATGTTTATCGACCTGGCGTATGTTCTGAAAGTTTTATAAATATCCTCACCTCTTGTCTGTCCTTTCATTGGTAATATTTGCAACAGCTCCTCTTTTACTGTGAAGTTACTAAATACCATTGTCACCATAACTGCCAACTGTGCGGTGTCTGATATATCTGTTGACTCGTCAAATTGCAGAGAGAAGCAGTCACATATTTCCAAGTCAGTCTCTGAGTTTGCAAGTCTTTTGAAATTGTGTGTATTCTTGTGACTGTGTTATTTGACAACTGTAGGTCTTGTATCGCCGACATAATCTCACACTTGTTAGAATATTCCTCAAACAAACAATCGGCAGCAGTCAGAAATGCTTCTTTTAACAATTCACCATCCTGGAAAGGTTTTTTCTTCTTTGTGAGCATGTGAGAAATTTTGAAAGAAGCAGTGGTTGCCTTTTTAGATTTTTCCACATGTCTAGTGAAAACAGTCTGTTGAGTAGTTAAACTTCATTTTAGTTGATTTATTGTTTTCTTTCTTACTTCAGATTTAAGTGGATAATTCGTATCAAAAGTGGTATGACTTGTCTGAAAGTGACATTCAACATTATGTTTTTTTGGCACTGCAATACTACTGCCACACAACAGGCAAGTGCATTTACCTTTTAAATTAATGAAACAATCCTCCCAGTCTGTGTTCAAATTATAGGTTCGTTTTCTCTTATTTGGTCTACTCATGATAGGACTAAAAAAATAAAAATAAAAGTACATAGTTATAGAACTACAATATCATATCAAATTGCCACCATAATAATAGATTACCTACCTCGCTTTTAGTTCATTTAAAATCGAATATATCAAAACACTGTGATCCTAGCTAACCGTCACACCCCGATCAGTCCAGCAACTGCAATCCAAATGGCAACTTGGCGTCTCCCGGTTGGGGGGAGGAGAGTTTAAAGAGTGCAGCGGCTAAACAAGACGCGACACGTACAAAGGCGAAAGCTAGGGAAAAACTTATACATACGATATCGCAAACATACCAACAAATATAATAAACCTGTGTAGATACTCAAACAATATTTTAAAATTCTAACAAATGTATAAAAATAAATTATAGTTTTACTTAGTGTTTATGAAAAACTTCTGATGCAGTCAAATAATGGCGGGCGCACAGAAATCGGGCCGCTGGTGCCATGTCGCCCACGGGCATGGGGTTCGGAATCCCTGATATAAACTGTTAAAATAGAGGCTTCCCAAAAGTTTTGAGCATAGCCAAGATAATGAATAAAAGCAATAGAAATAAAATAAATCATGTGAAGTAATAAATAAAATGGCAACTTTTAATTCTAATTCCTGGAGCTGTCTGAGCATTTCTTAGACTCAAAATGGCAGGAACTGCTAGTATCAATATCCACAGATGAGTGTGTCGCTTGCTTGTGCCATCTGATCACGCCTCTTAACCATCTCAGCTCCTGACCTCCATGGAGTGTCCATTTTTGACATGAAAGACACTGCCAAGGCCATCCCATAGGGCACTACTTCCTTCCAATTCTTTCCTCCCACCTTCTCAGAGGAAAAAAAAATCAAACTTTGTCCACCTGCCCATCAAGGATAAGGAAACCTGTTACTCCATAATTAGCAATAGTGATAAAAGTATAAATATTTATTTCACATTAAGAAAAGTAGCGTTGGCACTTCACAATGAATGGGTTTTATTCTAGAATGCATATAACAGAACTGTGTGCATTTTTCAACAGTAGTTTCAAGGGATGACTTTTAAAAACATCCATACCCCACCCCCACCCCCACACACACACAGTCCCGAAATGCTCCAACTCTACAGGGGGAGCCCTCATTTGAACATACAATTTCAATATATCTGTCAAATCTCAGCCCCATCACTAATGTAAGTCAACTTTATTCAATAACATTTTATTTCTTTTTGTCTGAACTCTATTATTTCTTTCAAAACAAAAGCAAGGCTCATTTTGCTTTTTGTTTAATATTTTTTAGACCATCTTTCTGACCTATTGAAGAGATACCACCACTTCTTTTGCACTTTCAAACCCCTAATTTGACTCATAAAAATACTACAAGCTGCTTACAAACACAAATTTAAGGAAACTTAATACAAAGAGAATAAAATGCAGTGAAGGTTAACATATATGTTTAAAAAAAATATAATATGTTAAACAAAATGTTTTATACAAATATAAAATCTTATTTTTTAATTAAATTTATTGGGATGACATTAGTTAATAAAATTAAATATGTTTCAAGTGTACAATTCTATAATAATGCATCATCTATATATTGCATTGCATGTTCACCACTCAGAGTCAAATCTCTTTTCATCACCATATATTTGACCTCCTTCACCTTCTTCTATAGTCCTCCACCTGCTTTGGTAACCACTAAAATGTTATCTGTGTCTACACATTTTTACTTGTTTATTTGCCTTGTTCATTTGTTGCTTTCAGTTTTATAGCCCACATATGAGTGAAATCATACAGTTCTTGACTTTTTTTGTCTGACTTATTTAGCTTAGCATGATAATCTCAGGATCTATTCATGTTGTCGCAAATGGCAGCATTTCATCTTTCTTTATGGTTGAGTAATGTGTGTGTGTGTGTGTGTGTGTGTGTGTGTGTGTGTGTGTGTGTGTAACATCTTTATTCAATAATCTATCAAAGTACACTTTGGTTATTACTTCATTTTGGCCACTGTGAATGTTGCCACAGTGAACACAGAGGGACACGTATCCTTACAAATAAATGTTTTCATATTTTATTGTAGATATCCAGAAGAGGGGTGACTGAGTGATATGGTAATTCTATTCTTAATTTTTTGAGACACCAAACTCCATACTATTTTCTATTCTCACCAGCAGCATATGAGGGTTCCTTTTTGTCCACAGCCTCTCCAGCACTTGTTATTCCTTGTCTTGTTGATTATAGCCATTCTAACAGGTGTGAGGTGATACCTCATTGTGGTTTTGATTTGCATTGTCTGAACAGCTAATGAAGTTGAGTATTTGTTTATATATCTGTTGGTCATTTGTATGTTGTCTTAGGAGAAGTATCTGTTCAACTTCTCTGCCCATTTTTTTGTTGGATTGGTTGTTGTTGTTGTTGAATTGTATGAGCTCTTTATATATTTTGGATATTAGCCCTTCATCTGAGCTGCTGTTTGCAAATGTCTTCTCCCATTAAGTTTGTTACTTCTTTGTTTTGTTGATGGTTTCTTTCGCTGTGCAGCAGTTTTTAGTTGGAGATAGTTCCATTCATTTATTTTTCCTTTTATTTCTCTTGCTTTTGAAGTCAAATTCATAAAATCCTTTCTAAGACCAAGGTCCATAAGTTTAGTACCTATGTTTTCTTCCATGTAATTTATTATTTCAAGTTTTCTATATAGGTCTTTGATCTATTTTGAGTTCATTTTGGTGTAATTTTTTTATTCTGTTTAAATCCTAAATATCTCTTTCATCAATTAATATTTAGTTTCCATTCTGCCCAAACCCTGTGGCAGAAACTTTGAGAGATACAAAGATCAAAATAGAATTGCTGACTTCGAGATGAGTTATGGCAGGAGAAAGAAATAAATAAGCACAGCAGTAACTATAAAAACTCCTTAATGTGTGAGTGCCTATGGTGGACACAAATTAGTAGAACTTTAAAATTATTAACAATTTTTAATTTTTAATCTATTATTAAGACTGTCTTAAAAACGCAAAAACTTCTGTAATTATTTGAGACAAAATTCAAGCATACTGTGGGTTCTGCCTTAAGCTATCTCTTTGTGGGCAATATTTTGTGCTTTTAGGGGAGGTGTGTGTAGAAGCCACAGGTGTTGCAGAGAGACAGCTGTGAAGGACAGGTGGGTGGCAGGGGAGGGACAGGAAACACAGGTTGGAGAAGCCTGGGGTCAGACCACAGCAGGAGTACTGAGCAAGGAGAGGAATGATAGGAAAACAGAGTGGGTAAAATGGGAGTTTGGGGGTTTGTCAGAGGCATAGGTGGCACATAAGGACACAGAAAGCAATAACGTAGAAGGCAGTGCTCCTGGAGCTGTGGTTTGAAGCCAAGAACATTTTGAAGCTGTTGGTTAAACCACTTTAAGCTGCCTTCCTATCAATTTACCAATGTTCAAGAGAAAGTATAGAATTATTTTTTATCTCCACACTTTATATTTCCAGGGGACCTGGAATTTTTAACAAGTCAACACATTTTCTAAGACCTATGTTACTCAAATTCGTGATTCTATCTATCTCCTTAAAGCCATTTTATATCTTAGTATTTGTTCTTCTTTTTACATTTAGGCAAAAAATTCCTTGGTTCTTAAATAATTTGACTTATTATCAGGCACAGTGGTTTATTTTAGGATCCTGGAAACTTTCAAGTAAAAAGCCTGATGAACAGAAAATATAGTTAAGAGGAATAGCACCTTTGGTTCTTGCAATTTTTAGTGTGAACGTTGTCAGGAATATTACTTACAGTTGGTAATGTGCGTCCTAAGAAAGAAGGTACCTACCAAGAAGGGATCCGGGTAGCTAACTGGGCTCACATTTTAAAACAGCCTAGAAGCCACTTGTAAACAGGGGCCTCTCATACAAACCACACTTCAGGGAGCAGCCTGCACTGAACTGCCTGTTTCCCACACTGAGCTGCCCGCCTGCATTGTTTCTGCCATGTGAGCCAAGCGTTATAATGAAGTTCCTGGAATCCTATTTCAACCAATAGGGCGGAGATTTTCATCGTCCTACTGGAGCTATGCTGCTACAGCCTCATTAGTACCTTCACCAACCAATCAGAGTGGCTCCATTCTGACCAATCAGCACAGTACTTTTTGGACCAATCAAGCTGTCAGGATTTGGAGTGCTCATTTGTGTGAGAAAGGACCAATCAGGGAACTGGTCAGGGGCTTCTTGCTATATAAATCAGTTCTTCTGTGGCTTGAAGAGCACATTTTTTCCTTTTCACTGGAGACTGTGTTGTCCTTCCTGGAGCTGAAACACTGAAGATATCTCACCAACCAGAGCAGAGTAGACTGGAGCAGAGCTGTTACATAACTTGAGAGGGCCCTCACTCTTGGCCATGCTGTTTCGTCATTGAGCCCTTACCCTGTTTAACTGCTCCACAGCTGTGCTAGTCTCATAGCTGTGCTGTTACGATTGAGCTGAATGAACTGAGACAAGTTTCCTTCTTCACCACACCCCTAATTGGGGATTCCTGTTGGCATTGAATTGGTGCCAGTGACCATTAGTTGAAAGTAATACAGTCATCCTTCAGAGCAATGAGGAGAAAAGATGGCCTTTGACCATGGGAGCCCTTTTGCTGCAACAGACAAATCATACCAGGTTTTTAAAGAGGGAAACTAGAATATTTTATAGGGTTCCTCCTCTCAAAGTATAAGTAGTGCTTTTCACTATGGCAGTAATTTCATACAATGAATAAAAATTTAAAACCATTAATACACTGAAAATACAATTTACCACATTTTCCTGACTGATAGATTTGAGACCGCATTGACTTAACTGACAAATGTTAATGGAACATTGGGAAGCTGAATGATGTTTTCCCATTGGCTGGGTCTTTAACTGGTAGGGAAGACCAGAACAGTAAACAGGATGCCATGTCCATGGCAACGGGCCATTCAACTTAACTTTTTAACACTTAAAGAGGTAATGACTTAATTTTTTTATTTCTAATTTTCACAGTTTATAATATCAGTAAAGACCTTTAGGTCAGGCATTTCCTGGCTGCTAATAACAAGCCAATTTAAGGCATCCGTGCTTAAAAGTGCCAATTTTTTTTTTTTAATGAAAATAGAGAACTGTGATTTTTTTTTCCTTCCTGAAGACTGTAGCATAAATAAATGACAGGATTTTATGTTCATACACATGGTGTTTTGATTTCCTGCAGACGATAACATCAGGGAGGAGGCCGATAATTACTGGAGGTTTGGTGTGGGGGGCAGGGCTTGGGTGGATCCCTCTGGATGGCAGATTGAAAGATAATTCTGGGACAATGAGAGAGGACAAGACTGAGGATCATGCAGGGCAGAACAGGAAGGTGCATAGCCTCAGAGATCAGAGAATGTTCTGTTGGAGGCAATGATCAGTCAATGGTTTCTTCTAAACTCACCACAAGAGTCAAGTGTCTCGGGTAGCTTCCAGACCTTTGCTCACCTTGGAAATATTTCCTTCCCTCTTAGGAGGAAACCTCAATGATCTATGCACTAAAAATTCCCAAGGCACTAGTTGCCTTGGAACAAAAAGGGAAGGCTGAGTATAGCCATTACCTTAAGCAGCAGAACATCACCTTAGGTAACTAGAACACAGCAAACACCCTCTGCAGGACAGGAAGAGCCCAGACAGAGGGGCACACACCTTTTCAGCAGCCTGCAGATGACTTTTAATCTAGCTATAAAGTCTTGCTCCCAGCTCCTGGTCTTCGAAGGAAAGAGATAAAGGATATAAGAACTCTGCATCAATAACACAATATTATTAGCCATCAATGTGTATGCATTGAAGGTAAAGAAGAGCAGAAGAAAAATCTGACTGCCACACCTGCTGCTCCCAGAGCCCTGGGGGGCCAACCCAATGCCACCAGGCCCCAGAGAGGAAAAGAAGAACAAGAAACTAAGGGATCCAGGCCTATACTACCTGACAAGCCTCCTTCTGAGGAAGCTGGGATGGCTCAGCGGATTAAGTGCTCGCTTTGCAGCCCCAGGGACTGAGGATCAAATCCTGGCCTCAGCCTGTGTGGACTCATATGCTGAACTGTGTGGGAGGCCCCCAGTTTGGTTCTCCCCCAGCCCCCTCGGTTTGACCCTGGTTTGAGGGGGCTTGCCTCTTATGTGGGAGGTCCCCAGCCTGGTTCCCACCCTGCATGCCCTCTACCAACCTGTGTGGAAAGAAGCCATGTCAAAAACTGATTATGTACAACTATGGAGACTGCTCTAGGCCCTCCCTTTTCCCTCTGTCTCTATCTCTCTCTGTCCCTGTCAAAAACAATAAAATAAATCTTAAAAAAAAAAAAAAATTGTTCAATCCCAAAGTCAAACTTGGATAGGCTCCAAAACAGAGAGAGTTACTATCTACAGAAAGAAAGGGATGAATTATGGCAGAGAACAGGAAAGAATCCTTCAGAAAATGGAGGCAGCTGACAGCCCAGGCACAGAAACCAAAGCATCCCAGAGATTCCCTGCAGGGTTGTACTTCCTTGATAAACACCAGTATTCTGGTGACTACACAGTTTAGGACAAATTTATTTTCAAGTTTTATTTAAAAAAAAAAATTCACTTTACATTTTTTTTTTTTCATTAAAATATTAAATGTATTGGGGTAACATTACTTAATGATATTATAAAGGGTGTCCCAAAATTCACGCAAGATTTGAATTTTGCGTCATTTGTGCGGTAAAGTGTTGCCAACAACAAAAAAAGATAGCGTGACAGCTGACAGTTCAGGGTTATTAAAAATGGAGCACTACACAAAAGAACAACGCATTTTTATTGTTGAGCAATGAAAATTTACAATTTTAAATTATAAACCTGTGTTTTCTATCAAAATTACTTCTTGTGTGAATTTTGAGACACCCTTTATCAACTTCAGGTGTACAACGTTTTAACACCATCTCTGTATACACGTTTTCTTAAGATAATGTTTTTAGCACACAGCACCCATCCCTGTTAAAAAGGGACAGAGAGTCTCAGGAGGTGAATGATAAAGAAAAAACACGGACTTTTCCCTTGTAGTGTTTAAGAGGATTTCTCTTGGACTCCTCTTGCAAAATTTTTATGATCATCACATCAGCCACATTGACACAAATGCCTTTGGAGGAGGGACCATTAAAATTAGTTCTTTTTTTTTCTTTCCAGTCTCTCATCACAGATTTTATTGCTTTAAAATCTGAGATACTCCCTAATGTCATTAAAGCAGGCCATCTGGATTTTCCAGCATTATCATTAAAATAACACCGCTTATGGGAGCTAGAATTCCTCTTCTTGGATTAGGGTTTCTCAGATTTAGAATACTAATTTTTTTTTTTTTCTATTTCTTCAAAGTCAGGGTCAGTTTGTGAAAAGTTGTTAAGCAATATACTAAATGTGGTAGTTTTCAAGCTCCCTCTAAACATTCCTTATCCAAACTATCCAATGAAAATATGATTGGGTTTTATCCTGCCTTTATATCTTTAGCATTCTTTAAAGGAGTTTTATACTGTTATACATTGTAACCCACATCCTGCCTACATTACCATAAATATTAATAAGGAAATACTTTGTAAAGTTAAGTAGAATTGAGGAGAAATGGCAGTACTATCCTGTGTCTTCTGTGTGCCAAGCCCTGTGCTAGTAAAACAGGTATTTCTTGATTCTGTTCTGTTCGTTAGCTGACTCACTAAACAGCCTTTCCAATCAAGCTCTTATGATTAGGTTGAGAGAAGAATCCTGATAACATCTCACAAAACTTCTCTTCTCAGGAGTGTCTCACAGCTGTCAAGCAATGCTGGGACCTCAATGGTGGTGGTGGGTGGGTGGGGTAGTAGCCACAGCCTCCTGGATTCTATGCTGATGGTGGATGCCTCCTTCTTTGCGCAGCACAGCAAGAGTAATTTATTACTACAGCCTCCTGGCAGGGACAAAACACCTCCTTTGTTAGATTGTGGATCAGGTCATTTTCACTGACTGCATTGAAATCTCAGAGAAGATTAAGTGCCACACCTGTCTTGTGTTCTGACATTATCAGAGTCACACACTTAGTAGGCAGTCAGCATTTTTGAATGACCAGAATTGACTCCAGCTACAGCCTGCACTGGTCCCAGGAAATGCATCAGCCTTCTTTTCTTGGGGCAGCTTCCAATTCACACTCCTCCAGCCAGCTCTCTCAATCTTTCTCAGAAAATTCATTCCCTAACATCAAACCGAATGATCAAATATGCCTCTCCCCACTCTCTCTCAGTCTTTTGTGTCATGCTATCAACACTAAAATGTTTGCAAAGTAACCACCATAATTTTGGAATACCTCCTTTAAATAATGGGTGAATCTGCCCTCATTTACTTTCTTAAGATATTTCAATATACCTTTGCCTTTGCACATGTGTCACATGGCTTGCCATGATACACCACTGAGATTGAAGTAGAAGTGAGATACATATTAGACGTCACAGACTTTCTTAGGAAACTATCACTTTAGTAACTGACCCCCTATTTTCTTCTCTTCTGCCCTATATGCCTTCAATAGCCCCAAGCCATCATTAAAGTAAGCAACAAGCTCAAACTGTTTCGATGGCGTGAAGCCAATGAGTGTGGATAGATTTGCTTTCTACCTACCGTATTTTCCGGCATATAAGACGACTTTTGAAACGAAAAAAAGTCAACCGAAAATCGGGGGTCGTCTTACACGCCGGGTCGTCTTATACACCGGAAAATACGGTAGCTTGGAGCTTCATTTTTCAATAAGTAGACACCAAATGTTTCCTAAGTAGTTTGGCATAGATGGAGAAGTTGAGGTCTAGACTGGACATTTAAGAAGGGATGGAGTCTAGATGTGTTGTGATCAGGTTTGGTATTCACAGAGGGAGTGATCACGTGAGATAGTAAAGTATGCAATTGCCTGTGGTGAGATGGTGGCAAGGCTAATAATTATGCCCATTCCAGAAGATACTAAATATAATACAAAGGAATCAGAACCCCCAATCCCATGTGAGACGTGAATCAAAAGGCAGAATACATAACCAGGTTTCAAACAGAAGTTGGGACTACCAGGGGACACCCAGAGGTTTGCTTGTTCACAGAATTCACTCTAATTGTTTTAGCTCCTCAAGATTACTCCCTTTTAAGAGAACTTCGAAGGCTTTGCTGAATCTTATGGAAACAAGATACAGCAAAAACAGGATGACATTAAGCAGGGTGCTTTTTTGGAAGGGAATGAAAGAAATTACCTGTCAGGGGAAAAGTTTATACAGCAAAAACCTCAGGATGACTTTAAGTAGGGTGGGTCTTTGCAAAGGGGATGGAGTAACTGTGAGAGGACTAGTGGAGGGTTAAAGGCAGCTGTGTTGAATTGGAACATTTCTGTCTCCTTCTCTTTCCAATACATGAGAATGTGTACCAGAATAGACTTTCTGGTGAGTTATGTGGGCTTTGGGACATGAAGGCTCTTGTTCACAGGTAGTTAAACCCATGCTGACATTAATGGATGGATTCCCTACATTGAAGACTTCTGAATACTCTGATGGTCTTCCCTGAATGTGACAGGCAGGAGTATACCCAGTAGTTGCTCAAAAATATCAACTGAACTGATTTTGCATCTTGAAATGTCTAACAGACAACAGAACTTTTTTCTAAGCACTCTCAAAGATGGCTTTGGAGATAGAAAAAGTATCAGCTGTCATCTCATATTTTTAAAATCTTTGAAAGGGATACATGATTTCAAAAAGTCTCAAAATGTTATTGCTAGGAAAAGCTAAATGTGGAACCATTACTTCCAATTCCATTAAACATTAAATTGGGTTTTATTATGGTAGTCAGTCAGGCAAGGTTCATGGGCAGGAAAAGAAACCAAACAATCTCTTTGCCTACGACAGAGAATTTATTTAATGATCACTTTATTTTGGTGGACAACAGTAAGTTGCTAACAGAGTAGATGCGTACATAAAACAGGTTACAAAAGATTCCTGAAATTCTCTCATATCAATCATGTAGTGCAGGTATGGATGGAAGAATAAAGTAAAAACCAGTGAGTGTGTCTCTCACTAGAAAAGAATCCAGTTTCCAGGAGGAGCGCTAAGATGAACCATGCCAGTCGGCCTCTTCACACAGCACCAGCTTTTGTGTAGCTATCAGCCCTGCATTTCTAAGTTGACAGGAAACACTCAGTGATATCCACTGAGCCCCAAGTGCACTCAGGATCTGAGACCCAGGGCTGTGGTTACAAGAGGACCTGACATCCCTTTCTACACGGACGAAGTGAAGTGAAGTGGGTGGAAACCAATTTCCTAATGCTGGTTGCCTCCAACCCTGCTTTCAGGGAAGGAGTCGTCTCTCACTCCACTCACCCTCCTTATGTAGAATATATTCACTGGTTTTATTGTTTAAGAAATTGGCATAAATAACTGCCTAATTGTCAGAGATTTTTCTTATATAACAACTCAGGTGATGTTTTGTGCAGCTAGGTGTGAACAACATGAAGAATGCTGAGCCTTCATTAAAGTCTGGAGAGGTGGACTGTCTCACTTAACCCAATAAGATTGCAAGCACTCGTAGGCAGAGAGCACTCTCTATACTTTCTATGCTTCGCAACACCATAAAGAGGCTCTGTAAACGTTTGTCGAAGAATGCACAGTGTGGTTTCTGGTCTTCCCATTGCATGCTGGCTGTGGCTCTCAAAAGAGGCTCCCTCAAAGCCGGGTTCTTAGAATGGCTTTTAGTTTTGGTTAGGTCGTGCTCAGGATGATGAAACTGTTTCAAAAAATTAAAGCTTTTTTTTTTTTTTTTTTTTTT
>PVKE010048518.1:0-11557 GCA_004027555.1 Craseonycteris thonglongyai | reverse complement strand
AGCCCCGGGCCGCGCTCCGCGCTCCGTTCCTGTCCCCAAACTGCTCCTTCTCCCTCCCTCTCCCGCTCTCCCCTTTTTCCTCTAACCTTTGTGTGTTGTTCTGCGTTGTGTGGTTCTCTCAGTTGAGGGTGCTTCTCAGGGTTGCCCCTGTGGGTTCCTTTTTGTTCGTAAGTCCCTTCCCAGGTAGATGTCTGGGTTCCCCTCTCATGCCGCCATCTTGCTCTCTTTCCCAGTGTTTCTTATTTCAAAGTACAAGCTAAAGTCTACAGTGCCAATCTCATCTGGACTCGTGGACATCGTTACCTCACCTGCTACTAAGCGATTTTTCTGACTTTTGGGGGAAGGTCCTTTGCCTACGTGGTTCCCTTTATCAGAGTACCCTTACCCCAGATATCTACACAGCATATTCCTTCTTATCCTCCAGTTTTGCGCCAACATCAAGTTCTCAATGAGGCTTACTTCAGTGAGCCCACTGAAAATTGTAACCCTTCCACATTTACTTCAAATACCCTTCACATTGAGCTATTTTTTCTATGGTATTTGAATTCTAACATACCATGTAATTTATTTATTTATAATGCCTATTTTTTTCTAAAGATTTATTTTATTGTTTTTGCCAGAGCCAGAGAGAGCCAGAGAGAGCCAGAGACAGAGAGAGGCAGAGAGAAGCAGGAGGGCCCAGAGCAGTCTCCATAGTTGCATGTCATCAGTTTCTGATATGGTTTTGGGGCTATGCAGGGCAGGGGCTTGGATGCGGGCCTCCTGAATAGGAGGCACGCTCCCTTGAGCCAGGAGCTGAACCAGGGGGCTAGAACTGAACTGGGTCCTTCCACATGGGAAGCACAACTCAGTTCAGCATATGGGTCTGCAAGGGCCAGGGCCAGGGTTTGATCCTCAGTCCCTGGGGCTGCAAAGTGAGCTCTTAACCTGCCGAGCCATCCTGGCATTCCTTCATGCCAATTTTTTGTTATCTGTCTTTCCTCATTATAATATAAGCTCCATGGGGATCTGAATTTCTCTTTTTCCCCTGAAGGTATTCTCTAGGAGCTTGAATAGTGCCTGTCACATTGTAGGCATTTAATAAATGTTGAATAAATAAATGATTTATAATTTAGACACAAACACTTAGTTCCCTTGGCCAAAGGGATATGTATCACAAAAGAATTCAGACAAATGTGTATATAACAGAGCCCTCATTTATTCCTTAAAATGTCTTAATTAAAAAAATGCATTTGCCTAACTGGTCATTTGTCTAATGGATACATAATGCAATATGATCCTAAATTCAAATTCTGTTTGTTGTTTACTCAGCAGAGTAAACTGATTTTTTGGAAAAGTAACAATGAGTGACACTTTACTTATTTCAATATCTGTTATGACAATGAATGCATAACAAACCTAACATTCTTCTTTGTTCAAGATAGGTTAAATAAAGGAAGTTTATTTGCAATGTAAAATTTGTAGCCAGTGGTGTAGTTAATTGAGAGAAAATGTCAATAGAACTTAACATTGTCACAGGGCAATGGTTCCTGCTGCTAGATATATGTCAAGAGAAATATAAATAAGATGGAGTGATTTATTAAGCAGTGCCACACTGCAGGCAATGCATTTCTACAGAATTATAACACTCCTTGGGTGGTGATGTAAGGCAGAGGACTAAAGGTTAAATAACCTTAATGCTTTGAATAGTATAAAAATAGTACAGAAATATGGTACTTACAGACAGTCTCTGCTGACATAGCAAAATGACTTTTATATATAGAAAGAAAGAAAGAACCATCATGATGTTATAAGGATCTAAGTTAGAATGGAATGCCATAAATAATTTGTAATGACTTTGCAGATAACTTAATTATGTGGCAAAGTCATACTATTTTAAAATTTAAAATCCAAAAATTTAGGGCCACCTCTGTTTAAAATATAGGTGTCTCAAAAAAATCCTATTCAGGCAGCAAATGATTGTTGCTTTAGGAACTTGATAATTTTTCTCAGCAAAACTCTATTAAAATAATTTTTGGAAAAACATAAAAATGTTTTTTATTTCTTTTTGATAAGTTTAATAATATGATTCAATTGATTTTTAAATTATTAATATTGATCAAACAATACCAAACATTGTTTTAGTTTAGAGTCAACTTTCTGAATATTAGACTGCCATAGTCTTTAAATATAACTCAGAATACTACTGTGTGCTTTGATTTTCTCAGATCAAAGGAAGAAGTTTTACTTATTATTGGGAAATTAAATTCATCTTATAATTAAGCTTATATACAGTGATGTCTGAAACATGTTGACATGCTGATATCTCCCCTTAAAATTACAAGTTGAACAGTTGCAATTCAATAAAAGAATCCTTAAACAACACACAAACACGGCTGAGAGATCCAAGCATCAAAACATTTGAAGGTAGGTGAATCAGGAAGAACAGGGGACGGGGAAAGACAGAAGTACAGAGATGAGGGCCCACAGATGCAGCCTGAAGCTCACTGTAGTCTTGGGGAAAGAGGGATTGAGAGGACAGGTATACTTCCTTTGAGCCCACACCATCTTGCCTAAATGATCAGCATATAATATGGCTGAACCCATTGATGGGGCAGTGACTTTAGGACAAAGACCTAATACAAAAGTGCTATAACTGTAATACAACTCAGGTGGGGAGGTGCTGTGAAACCAAGGTGACTTGGTCACAAAGAGAAATCTACCTTCCCATGTAATTGCCCACCACAGGAAAAGCTGAAACAGAGCATCATAAAATTAAACTCTAGTGTTATTTACTGGAAACAAAAGAAAGACCTCTTCATAGCAACATACTGCTGAATTCATTCCTGAAGATGTCTGGGAAGAGAAATAATTCATCAATTACTGTGAATAATCAAGGTAATAAGGTAGATAGGAAAGAAAATGAAAAAATATCTCCAGAAAATAAACTTAAAGACACAGAAATATGTGACTTAAATGACAGAGAATTCAAGATTACAGTTCTTGAAAAAACTCGAGATGCCAAAAAAAAAAGCAAACTCAGGCAGTTTAACAAACTCAGAAATAAACAAACAAACCAAGAAAAACCAAAATAAAGACTTTATCAAAGAGACTGATATTTTAAAAAAGAACCAAATTGAAATTCTGGAACTGAAGTACTCAATAAAAGACATGAAGAATGAAAGATCCTGCTTAGCTGCTCTAAAAATAAAAATAAAAATGAAATAAAGCTGACCAAATGAAGGAAAAAATTAGTGATATTGAAGATAGAAATCTGGAAATATCACTAATGGAAGAAGAGAGAGACTTGGGAGTTAAAAGAACTCTGCAAGAACTATCTGTCTCCAGCCAGAAGATAAATATAAGAATAATGGGTATACCAGAAAGAGAAGAGAGGAAGAAGGGCACAGAAAATCTTTTCAAACAAATAGTCAATGAGAACTTCCATAAAGAATAGAAGGAACTTAATTCTTAAATCCAAGAAGCATAGAGAACTCCTAATTACCTCAATCCTACAAGGCCTTCTCCAAGGCACAATATATAAAAACTGTCAAAAATTAATGACCAAGAAAGAATTCCCAAGGCAGCCAAAAGATGGTAACCTAAAATGTAAAGTCCATTAGATTATCATCAGATTTTCCAGCAGCAACTCTACAATCCAGGAAGAAGTGCAAGTATTCAAATTACTGAAACAGTGAATAATATATCTGGCAAAGTTATCTTTTACATACCATATTTTGCCATGTATAATGCGCACCGTTTTTGCCCAAATTTGCGATAAAAAAATAAGGATGCACATAGGAAATACATGGAAATACATACATGGGTAGTACTAATTCCATATCTATAGAAATGTTTTTCTGGACAGGCCTCATACATATACTGCTGAAGCAAGCACTATACAGATGTTTTTAATTTTTTAATTTATGCTTATAAGTTAAAAGTATAACTCTAGATATTAATAATGATTTCTGTATGTAAAATAATACCCTAGAATATGATAATCACCTTGTCTTAGACCCTAACTCATCTAGGGTCACACCATGCTTCAGCCTCCCATGCCTCTGCTCTTGTCAGCTCTCTGCTTTCACCTGCTTGGGTCTGTGTTTTGGCCTATGTTCTCAGGCTCTCATCTCACCCCTTCTTTTGCTGGACTCCAGATTGCAATCTATGGCCCCATCTGTCCTTTTCCCTTTTCTCCTGCTCGCCTCCCTTTCTCTGACCTTGTATCTGTTCTTGTGTTTTGTAATTATTTGTCATATAAAATTTCTTGTACCATAATATGTTAAAAATTAAATGCTAAAATTTCTTTATAATACAAAAACAAACAAACAAACAAAAAAACAAGTGCCTAAATATAAACAAATAAACATTTGAATTAAAAAATTAAAACAAAGTTTTATTTTCCCTGAAAGTTTGGGCCAAAAATGTGGGTGCACATTACACATGGGAGTGCATTATACACAGCAAAATACGGTATGAAGGAGTAAGAAAGATTTCTTTAGATATATAGAAGCTAAGAAAATTTTCCACCATAGGCCTGCCTTGCAGAAAATACTGAAGGAGATTATTCTACCTGAAACAAAATGATAAAAGGATAAGAAGCTTTGAGTAAGGTGACACACAGACAGACAGAAGCAGGAAATGGCAATCACTACACAGAATAGGGCACTATACCAAACATAATATAAAAAGTGAAGGAGATAAAACATAAAAAAAGAAAAAGAGAAGACAATTTGCTACTGAAACTCAGAAATCAATTCACAGCACATACACAAAAATAATTTGTGACAACAAAAGGATAAAAGGCGAGGGAGTAAGGTCTGAATTTGCAAAGGGGAATGGAGATCAGAGGCATGCAGAAGAAAAAGCATTACTGCATATAAGAAACTTTCTTTTACATAGCTTAATAATAACCACTCCACAAAAATAAATAAATAAAATTCCAGAGATGAGACACATTAACATAAAAAAAGAGAAAGAAACCAAGGAAAAAAATCATAGAATACCACAAAACTAAAATAACAGACAGAATCACATAGACAAAAAAACAAACAAAACAAAACAAACAAGCAAATAAAAAAAATGGAGACACTAAGCTAGCAAAAAACAAAAGATAAAATAACTGTAGAAAGTCCTCATATATAAACCATTACCCTAAATGTAAATGGAACAAACTCACAAAAAGGCACAGAGTAGCAGCTTAGATCAAAACACAAAACCCAAACATATGTTGCCTTCAAGAGACATATATCAGCGATAAGGACAAATATAGATTTAAAGTGAAAGGGTGGGAAACAATACTCCAAACAAATGGCATCCAGAGAAAAGTGGGTGTTGCCATTCCTTGTATCTGATGAAACAGACTTCAGGATAAAGAAGGTAACAAGAGGCAAACAAAAATGAACATTTCATAATGATAAAGGGATAATACAACATGATGTAATACTTATCAATATACATGTTCCCTATCAAGGAGCACCAATGCAGAAGGTGCCAAAAAAACCCGCATATACTTTTTAAGAAGGGAAAGTACTGTGTTAAAATTGTAAGAATATATACTGATAACAAAAGATGAATAAAAGTCATGTTTGACTTCTGTAATTATAAGAGGTGCTCAAAGTGGTTACCATCAGTATTTATGTAATATGATTTATATAGATAACATCTCTTAAAATGTGTATACATTATTTTTTGGCACCCCTTATGTATATATAAAGCAACTACAAACAGAACTAAAAGGGGAAACTGACAAAAACACAATTATACTAGAGAACCTAAATATGTAATTGACAGCTTTACATAGCTTATTTGAACAGAAAATCAATAAGAAAATATTAGCCTTGAATGACACATTAGAACAAATGGACATAATTGACATTTACAGAGCGCTTCATTCTAGAACACCAGGCTATATCTTCTTTTTTAGTGCACATGGAACATTCTCACGGATAGCCATATGTTGGGACACAAAACTAGCCTAAGCAAATTTAAGAAGATTGAAATCATATTAAGCATATTCTCCAACCACAATGATGAACATTAACACAATAATCCTAAATAAAATACTAGTAAATCAAATGCAGCAATACATTAAAAAGATTATACATCATGATCAAGTGAGGTACATTCCAGGGGCACAAGGATGATTCAATATATGCAAACTGATCAATGTGAGACACCATGTAAACAAAATAAAGGATAAAAATTATACCATTATATCAATAGACGCAGAAAAAGCATTTGACAAGATACAACCTCCACTTATGATTCAAACACTTAATAAAATGGATATAGAAGGCTAGTACTCCCATAGAATGAGGGCCTTATATGACAAGCCCTGAGCTAACATACTTACTGGTGAAAAATTCAAAGCTTTTTCTTTAAGATCAGGAACAAGACAGGGGTGCCCCTTGTTGTCACTGTTATTCAACATAGTATTGAAAGTCCTAGTCAACCCAAGAGAAATCAAGCACAAGAGAGAAAAAAAAGGCATCCAAGCAGAAAATTAAAAAGTTACATTGTCCCTTTTTGCTGATGACATGATTCTTTATACAAAGAATCCAAAAAAACGTAAACACGGGGAAGCTGGGATGGCTCAGTGGGTTAAGCACTCACTTTGCAGCACCGGGGACTGAGGATTGAATCCTGGCCCTGGCCCATGCGGAACCATATGCTGAACTGGGAGCTCCCCTAGTTCAGTTCTCTCTGTCTCTGTCTGTGTATCTCTCTCTCTCTCTCTCTCTCTCTCTCTCTCTCTCTCTCTCTCTCTCGTCAAAAAAAAAACATATATATATATATTTAAAAAAATGTAAACACATTTTACGAAAGGAAAAATAAACTGTACTAAAACTATAATGCTCAATATATAAGTATACCAATAACAAAAGATGAGTACAAGTCACATTTGACTTCTGCAATTACAAGTGGTGTTCAAAGTAGTAACCATCAGTGTCCAGACACTTCTGATTACTGTGATCTACAGCTTGAGCACCACTGACCAAAGTGTCCACTTGTTTCGCTGCACATGCTGTTTCATTTACCATTTATCTCAAACTTATCATGAATGTGTACAATATTAGGTGTGTTGGAGGTTCAGTTGCATATTCATGCCTCCATTGTTATTGTACTTTCAGAATGTTCTCCAATTTCAGATACCATTTAAAAATAGTCCTGTGCTCCTTGAATACCAACTGTGCTTCTGCCATTTTCTTTGACTGTCTTGTCTGTGGCATGGTGACATTAGCATTCATTGGATTAATGTCATATTTTGAGAGAATGTCATACTACATGTTAATACTGCAATTCAATTCAACTTCAAAAAGTAATACATAAGTAACATCTTTTAAAATGTGTATATATTTTTTGGCACCCCTGGTATATAAATCCTAAAAAGTTTATCAAAAACTACTAGAAATGGTAAGCAAATATAGTAAAGTTGCAGAATATAGAATCAATATTCAAAAATCCATTGCATTCTTATATACTATGTAATTTCAGAAAAAGTATAAAAATCAATTTATTTTGCATTATAACTAAAAGAATAAAATACATAGGTAAAAATTTAACAAAGGGTGTGAAGGACCTAATGCACTAAAAATCTTAATACCTTATCAAACGTAATTGAAGAAGACACAAAAAAATAAAAAGATATTCTATTTACATGAATTAGAAGACTTACCCTAGTTAAAATGGCCATATTATCCAAAGCAATACACAGATTCAATGCAAGCTCCATCAAAATCCCAATAGCATATTTTACAGAAATAGAACAAAAAATCATCAGATTTGTATAGAATCACGAAAGACCATTTATAACCAAAGCAATCCTGAGAAAAAGAACTAGGCTGGAAGTATCACTCTTCTTGACTTCAAATCATACTACAAAGTGATGATAATCAAAACATCATGGTATTGGAAGAAAAACAGACATACAGGCACACAGAGCAATGAAATAGAATTGAAAGCCCAGGTATAAAACCATATATATATATAATATATATATATATATAAATAATATAAACTTTTATGTATTACTAATAATACAAATAATACATAACATTAATAATCCATTAAATTATGAAAATATTATTAGTATATTAATAATATGCTAATATATTAATAATATAAATAATATATAGAATATTTAGAAATAAACCATATAAATATATATAACATTTGACAAAGTAGCCATAAACATAGAATGAAGAAAAAAAGTCCTCTTCAATAAATGGTGCTCAGAAAACTGGAAAGCCAGTGAAATTAACTCAAAATAGATTAAAGACATAAACATAAAACTTGTAACAATAAATTGCATAGAAGAAAACATAGATACTAAACTTATAAGTTTTGGGTTCAGAGAGGATTTTATAAATTTGACATCAAAGACAAGAGAAGTAAAAGCAAAAACAAATAAATAAAACTATATCAAACAAAAAAGGTTCTGCATAGCAAAAGAAACTATCAACAAAACAAAGAGGCAAGCAACTGAATGGGAGACAATATTTGCAAACAACACCTCTGATAAGGAGCTAATATCAAAAATATATAAAGAACTCGTATAACTCAACAACAACAAAAATGACATAAAACAAACTACCCAATTAAAAAATGGGCAGAGGGCCTAACATACACTTCTCCCTAGAGGGCATAAATATGACCAACAGATATATTAAAAAAGTGCTTAATTTCACTATATATTAGAAAAATGCAAATCAAAACCACGAGATACCACCTCACACCTGTCATAATGGCTGTTATCAACAAGACAATAAGTGTTGGAGAGGTTGCGGGTACACTACTGGTAGGAATGTAAATTAGTATAGCCAGTGTGAAAAAAGTATGGTGGTTCCTCAAAAAACTAAGAATAGAATGACCATATGACCCAGCAACCCCTCTCCTGGGTATCTGTCTCAAAAATCTGAAAGCATTTACCTGTAAAGATATATGTATTTCAATGTTTATTGCAGCATTATTCACAGAGGCCATGACGTAAAAAAACCAGTGTCCTTTAATAGGTGATTGGATAAAGAAGATGTGGTACACATATACAATAGAATATTACTTGGTCATAAGAAAAGATGACATACGTACTGCCATTTGTGATAACATGGCTCTTGAGATTGTCATGGTAAGATAACTCAGACATAAAAAGTTGAGAATGATTTGACTTCAACCATATGTGGGATATAAAACTGAAAGCAACAAATGAATAAGCTAAACAAACAAACAAAAATCATAAGCATAGACAATGGTTTAGTGGTTACCAGATGGTAAGTGGGGGAAGAGATGGGGGTCAAATATATGGTGGTGGAAGAACTGACTCTGGGTGTTGAGCACAAAATGCACTATATAGATAATTATAGAAATGTGTACTTGAATCCTACATAATTTTACTAACCAACGTAACCCCAATAAATTTAATAAAGATTAAAAAATTAATCTTATCCCTGGTTTTATATATTCTAGTGCTTCAATAATATAAAATAATGGGAACATACATTAAACTATATTTATAACTTTCCTATGCCGTATGTATTTCAAAGATATTTACAATATAAGTATTGTATATGTGTTAACAATGAAACTACAGTTCAGCAATTCTTTTAAGTTTAAAGGCATTCTATCAATGAAGTAAAAAATTTAGGATAGTATGAAATATAGGTTATATTTACATATAATATAATAGATTGCTTTTTAGTTTTATTAATATAATAAACTATCAAATAATTATTGATATTGCAAAAGAATGAACTTGAACTACTATATTGTATTATACACAAAAATTAACTCAAATGGATTGAAGACTTAATGTAGGATCTGATCTTATAAAACTCCTAAAAGAAAACAGGATATAAGTGCTTTGCTACTAGTCTTGGCAATTAGTTTTTGGATTTGACAGTTAAAGCAAAGGCAACAAAAGCAAAAATAAACAAGTGATACTACATAGAACTAAAAAACAAAACAAAAGAAAACACACAAATAAACCAACTTCTGCACAGTAAAGGAAACCATTAACAAAATAAAAGACAGGGGAAGCCGGGATTGCTCAGTGGGTTAAGCGCTCACTTTGCAGCCCCAGGGATTGAGGATTGAATCCTGGCCCTGGCCCTGGCCCCAGCCCTTGTGGACCCATATGCTGAACTGGGGAGTGCTCCCGGTTCAGTTCTCACCAGGGTGAGACCCTGGCCCAGTCCCTGCCCTGTGCAGCCCCGCCCACCTGTGGAATGAAACTATGTGTAAAAACCAATGATGTGCAACTATGGAGACTGTTCTGGGCCCTCCCCCTTAGCTCTGTCTCTGTCTCTGTCTCTCTCTCTCTGTCTGTCTGTCTGTCTGTCAAAAACAATAAAAATAATATCTTAAAAAAAAAGACAAGTTAAATGGGAGAAAATATTTGCAAATCAAATATTTAATATGGGGTTAATATTCAAAATCTGTAAATTACTCATTAACGCAATAGCAAAAAAAAATCAATTAAAAATGGGCAGAGAGTCTGAATAGACATTGTTCCAAATAAGATAACATCAGAATGAACTTAATACTCATATATAAATTACAAGCATCCTGAATCAAAACTTATAATTCCATTCAGTTTGGGTTCATTAATCTGTTGCTCTTTGGCTGTGTTGTGTTATAGTTTATTGCAAATACATGTAGTAATGATGTGCTTACATATGGGGAAAATGTTCTTATATTAGTTTTTCATACCCAGTTGGATGACAAAGTAATTATAAATTTATTAGCATATGGTTTTTATTATAAGTATTTTCCGTAGCTAGACTAGTTTTTCTAATATAGTTCCTTATAACTAATTACAATTCACTTTCTTAAAATAATGCTTACTTTCTGTGAGGTAATGATGAATAAATAAAGCATTAAACAATGTGTCAGATTCTATTTCTTGCTGGGGCCTGCAAAAATAGTGAAGAAATAATAATTACAAATTGAATACCTATTTTGTGTCATGTACACAGTTTAAAGTGTTTTATATTTGTGCACTCTTAAGTTTTTAAACACCTGAAGTATCTAATTATCTTGGGAACTGAGGAACATTAGAGGTTAAGAAATTTATTCAGTGTCACATAGTAAGTGGTATTACAGAATTTAGAGCTAAACTGTCTCTCTAGAAAACCTAAAATACAAAAACAGCTGTTTAATTAGATATTTACATTACAGAATCACTCAAACTTATAGTTAAAAATTTTTAAATATTCAGCCTTTTGCATGTGGTTTTCTAATTTTCCCAGCACCATTTACTGAAGAGGCTTTCTTTTCCACACTGTATATTTTTTGATCCTTTATCAAAAATAATCTGTCCATAAATTTGTGGGTTTATTTCTGGGTTTTCAATTCTGTTCCATTGGTCCGTGGGTCTGTTTTTCTGCCAGTACCAAGCTGTTTTGATTACTGAGGCTTTGTAGTACAGATAAACCCGCATGTTCATCGCAGCACTGTTCACAGTGGCCAGAACATGGAAACAACCAAAATGCCCTTCGATAGATGACTGGATAAAGAAGATGTGGTACATTTACACAATGGAATACTACTCAGCGATAAGAAATGATGAAATACAGTC
>PVKE010048517.1:0-11556 GCA_004027555.1 Craseonycteris thonglongyai | reverse complement strand
AAAAACAGCTAGAATCTGCACTGGTATCTCACAGCCTACCTTTTTGATGATGGAGGTGACATGCTAGAGAAACCGGTGCCCAGAAGTTTCAGAAAGTAAAAAAGATCTGGCAGGAGCTGAAGGAGCTATGGGCCAGGCTGTTGACACAGGTTAACAAGGCAAGCCAACATATCTGCAACTATATGTGTGAACTACGACACCTGGCTCAGCACTGCCTTTCTACGCCTAAAAGGAACTTGGCCGCTGCTTCACTTTTGTCTTCCAAATCTCACACAAAAATGTCTCTTGTGCTCCATGATGATCTAGAAATATGGAATTGGAAAAGTTCGTACCAGCTTAACTCACTTGACACAGTACAGATCCACAACAAGGAGTAAGAGAACATATGGTCTATAGATTTTTTTAAAAAAGGAGTATCGTAAAAGCCTCTGTTTGCCATCCTGAGGAATAACAAATTAGTGTACTAATTTGAGATATTATATCTTTAAAAATATGTTATTTCAATAAATTATTTCTCAGAAAGTAAAAACATGCTATTCCCAATTTAACAGATTTCTAAACTGTATTAGAATTTGAGCCCTCTGTGTTCACTTTAAAATTTTACAGTATGTTTCTTCCTGATAATTTTTTCATACCCATACATTTTAATTTCAGTACAACTATATATAACCTATAACATTGTTAAAATATTGTTAGTTGAAATAATCATGAACTGTCTAGAGGGGTCATAAATTGCATATCTGTCAAAAAATAATAATTTTGTTCTTTCATAGGAAAGAGTGATCAAAATAATGTAGCTAATGTGATGTCAGAGTATTTTGTAAAACTCAAGTGCAAGAAACAGGACCTAAACTTTATGTTACAGTTTTCCCATTAATTTAATGTTCATTAAAGATAATGAAGAGTAAAGTTAAATTTATTCACCACTAAATTCTATGATTTTTTTAAACTAACAATTATAATGTATTATTCAGATTTTGGGTTTACTTAATACAGAAACAAAGATGAGTAGATGCTATTGAGAGGGGAAGAATTTTAAGGTAGCAGAATAAAAGGGCCACCTGGAGATTCTCAGTAAGGAGAGGGGAAGAATTTTAAGATAGCTCATTCCAGAGGCAGATTAACTACACCCTATAAACCAGTGACTGGCCTCCTGCCACCTGGTGACCCTCACAAACTTAAAAGTAACAGGATTTATCAAGAAACCTCTAATAAGGTTTATCCAAAAACTACATTCTTACCGAGATTTCCCCCTCCCCACCTTGAGTCATGAATGGCACATAGAATCTTAGACAAAGGGATCACCTGAACACTAAAAAAGTATATAACCTGTAAAAATTTTCCCACAGAGAGCGCGTGTTAGGTGCTGCTAGCCCCACCTGCTCTGCTGGCTAATAAAATCTCCTTCCTCTATCTTAAGAGTTGTCTGAGCCTCTGATATTCTCTGTCAGGTGTTGCTTCCTGCAACACTATATATTTTCTTCCATGAAATATTAAAATGATAGATAATTTGACTAAACACTATAATATTAGAATAGTAAAGAAATCAAGCCATCCCTGATCTAGGCTGTAAATTCTTGGACATCATAATTTATATGCTATTCATCTAAATATACTTAGCTTCATATAGGCTTGACAATTAATAAATACTCAATAAATTTGTTAAATTTATATTTAAAAAAATTAGTGTTTACTAACATGGAAGAGTCCTTTCAAGTTTCTACCTAACGGTATTGCTATCTAAAACTTTCTCAAGTGGCATCTACTACTCTTGAATGTGGACTGATGTGGCAAAATAGAAATTGCACTAGGAAAATACATACATTCTTTTCCATAATATAAAGTTGTTTTGGAAAATGACTTGCTAGCTAGGGTCTATATTAACTAGAGCTATTTCCTAGCCAAGCTGAAATTTGGTGTGGATTTGTGGTCAGCTCTTATTTGAGTGAGCCAGAGATCTGTCTTTTCCTTTCGGCTTATAGGATTTGGAATCCAACCAAAATATGACATACTTATGCACACATACACACAATGCATAAATCATAACATTATTTCACCAAGGGTTTTCATATACAGGATGGATCATGCATTATATTATATCTCAAAACCGATCAGATAAACATACCTTTGGATCTACAGTGCACTAAGTGTGTATACAGTGGTTTGCAGTATACAAGTTGAGAACTACTGGCATGGATTCTTTAACTTTCTTCCAGCTACTTGACTCTAGAGTGCCTCATTATTTTTATGAAATTACAAAACTTATGATTGAGAGACTATTTTTTTGAGTGAAAAATCAGCTTGACCAGAATATCTAAACAAACCCAACACTATATATAATTGTTTGACAGAAATAGGTAAAATTAGTGACAATCTTTAATGCAGCTTATTTTTGTATGTATATATGTACATATTCAAGACTTTTCTGAGCCATTGTTTTTATAATGAAATTATTAAATCTTTTACAGTTTAAAATATTGTACATTATTTCTCCACTGAAATTTGTCCCTTTTAAATTACTTCTAAAAGTGTTGCCACAGTAAGTACAAGTGTGTGTATATATATGCTTGTTATAATGAAAGACACACATGAAAACACTAATGGGAGAGACAACTACAATAGTGAAGGCCAAGACCTGTAGGTCAGTCTACGTTCAGTAGATTGTCTTATGCTTTATCAGTGACCATTTTCTCTTCTTTTCTGCTAAAAAAAATGTGTTGATTTTGTCTAGGAAGCAGGTGGAGATATCTTGCTGTCAAGGAAGCTAAACCACCTATTAGCCTCCTAAATCATTACTGGTCTAAATATGTATGCGTTATTGTATTCCATTTGGCAATGTGATGTGAGAAAATTTATTCTGGTAGCTACTAAGAAGATTATTCACCCTAATAATAAAGAGTGGCTAGAAGAAGGCTAAGATTTTGTGGTGTCACTTTCTGTTTAGATACTAGTGTATGTTTCGATGCCTTTTTGCAACAACTTTGTGGACATGAATTTTGAAAGCCAGTATTCTGTGGATGAAGATTGGTCAAAAGGGGGAAGCCCAGATTACTCAGCAGGTTAAGTGCTCGCTTTGGCCCCTGGGACCAAGGATTGAATCCCGGGCCTAGCAAGAGCAGACCCATATGCTAAAGTGGGGTGTGCTTCCCATTCAGGAGGCTCCAAGCTTGGTTCTTACCCCCATTTCAGGCCCTGGCTCAAGGGGGCTTGCTTTCCATGCAAGAGGCCCCCAACCCAGTTCCCACCCTGCACAGCTCTCCGCCCACCTGTATGGAAAAAAACTATGTCGAAAACTGGTGATGTACAACTATGGAGACTGCTCTGGGCTCTCCTCCTTCTCTCTGTCTCTGTCTCTCTCTGTTTCTGTCAAAAACAATAAAATAAATCTTTAAAGCAATGATCAAAAGTACCTTAGTGCTTGATAAAAAATTATAAGTTTCTGAATAAAACTTTGGACAATCTACTATAGAAATATTAAGAAAAATATAAATACCCTTAAGTTTTAAGACACGGTTAGGATTTATAGGTGAAAACCTTTCTAATTCATATCTTCATGGCATATAATACTGCTTGACATAAAGCACATACTAATGATAAATACAAGAATCCACAATTATTTTATTATTTTAGTGGTTTGAAATCTTTTTCTAAGTGTTTTAAATATATTAGCTCATTTAATCTTAAAAAAGACCAATCTGAGATTGACATTGATAAATTGGTAGGGGAAGATGGGATGCCTCAGCAGGTTAAGCACTTGCTTTGCAGCCATAGAGACCAAGGATCAAATCCTGGCTCTGGCCTGGGCGGACCCATATGCTGAACTGGGGTGTGCCCCCAGTTCAGTTCTTATCAGGGCCTATGCGGGAGGCTCCCGGCCCAGTTCCTGCCCTGTGCAGCCCCGCACCCACCTGTGAAGAGAAACTATACGGAAAACTAATGCTGTCAACTATAGAGACTTCTTCGGGCCCTCCCCTTTCTCTCTGTCTCTCTCTGTGTCAAACAGATAAGTAAATAAATAAATAAATAAATAAATAGGTAAAAGAGGAAAGTAAGATACAAAGACATATAACTTAACAAAGATAGTATATCTAGATGATACTTGAATTAACATTAAAATTTAACCCGTAGAGATTGGCTGTCTATGATTTAACCACTAAATCACACAATTTTTTTGAAGATTTATTTTTGTTATTTTTGACAAAGAAATAGAAAGATAGAGAGAAGGGAGAGGGCCTTAGTTGCACATGATTGGTATTCTACATAGTTTCATTCCACAGGTGGGCACAGGGCTGCCAGGGCAGGAACCAGGCTGGGACCTCCCATGGGGAAGCTTGCCCTAGTGAGAACTGAACTGAGGGCACACTCCCGTTCAGTTTATGGTTCCACAGGGACCAGTGCTAGGATTCAATCCTTGGACCTAAGGGCTTCAAGACAAGTGCTCAGCCTGCTGAGTCATCCAGGCATCAACAACTTTTTTTAAAGAAAAACAAAACAAAACAAAACATGGCAAACAGTTATATTTCCTAACTTTTTGCCTTTAATGAAATTTATCAAAGTTACTATTAATACTGCAGAGCAAATCACGGTGTCTACTTTTTAACGACTATGTAATACTTAATAATCTACCACTGAAATTTAAATGTCTCCACATTCTTTATAGAAACCTACATATATATTTTTTCAAATGCTAATTTACTTTATTAGCTATATTTTTGTCTAGTCCAGAAAAGGCAGTGAGTAGAAAATAATGGTTGAATAATTAAACAATTTGAAATAAGTTATGGAGTGTATTACAGTTTTCAGTTTTTCATAAATAGTTAAATATAAATTATTATGAGTAGAATTATATAATTTTATAACTAAAATTCTAACTTTTTCTCTATGGAAAGGCTGAGGTATATGTAAGCACATCTACATTCCTAGTTAATTGAATTTTTATATATCACTCACTGGAGAAAGAGGTATAAGGAATGCCTATCAGTAGAAATTATATTTGTTAATTGTCTACGCTTCTGCTTATTTCTATTGGAAATAATAAGGGCAATCAGAAAAATATAGTGTTGTCTTCATTAGTATTGTCACCTATATTTATGTGAGGTGATATGATAAAATGTGGTAGTATTCTATTTGTGACATTATTTTCCTGGAACAAGTAGGTAAGATTAGTTAAAACTGATCTTCACATTATTAATTTCATTAAATACTTTCACAACCATATATTCTCTGTGACCCTTCTTCTTGTGGTCCAACACTCCAAGCTTTCATCCCATTATCTGGTTTACTAGTGTGTGTTCCATGTCAGTTTTAAGTTGAATTATGTGCTTCAGTTTGATATTTCATATTTGCTTCTGAAATTTTTCTGTAGGATTAGCCTTTTTGTTGTTGTTGTTGCTCATCAAATTCTAAGTCAAGAAAGAACTCCTCCTGAGTTCAATTTAAGCCTTGAGATATTTATACTCCATTCAATGTTCAGAGTACTAATGACCTGGGGAAGGCAGGGGTGGAACCAGGACACTACTGGCAGAATCTGACAGAAAAAAATAAAAATTGTTAAGTTCTTATTTAACTCTGAAGTATATATTTTCATATATATTTTCATATATGCTGCAGGCTATTTCAGTGTAAACTATGGACTTTATATAAAATTATTATTTTTTAAATAAACATGATGGAAGAGAATACTGCATTATGTGGAATGAATTACATTGACTAAATTTTTTGTACAGTTGTCATGGCAACCCTCATATTTTTCATAATGTGTAGACTATTAAGTGTTGAACAAGATGTGCTTAAAAACAAGATACTAACATTCAGGGAGAGATTTCCATTAGAACTCCTTGAACAGACCACAGATTATTATGCTTCAACAAAAAAACCTGTCATTCTTCTGCTGTTCCTTTGTATCACAAAATGTGTGAGATAAGCAAAAACTACCCTATAATATCAGAGTTCAATGATATTTTCTTTAAATGTCAGGTACTTCAACCATTAGCATATGCTTGAATCTTATCTATTGAATCTGTGACAGCTGTTGTCCAGCTAATGTTGAATATGTATAGTGACTGTGAATTTACCACTTCTGTGAGGAACTTTGTAAGAATGAAGAAATTTGCAATAGAACACTCTCCTAAAGCCATATCCCTTTATGTTTTCTCCACCTTTTTTTAGTTATAAGTTTGAAAAATCTCCCAACCACCACCTTTAAAATAATTTAAATAAGTTTATGTTTAAACTCAGTCCTATAATTATTGAATTAAATAATATAATTCCCAGTAACTATTTTCATATATTTATTTATAACTAGTATTTGCATTGTGATATATTTTGGGGAGAGAGATACTCCAGATCACTTTGTTAAAGTTTAAAGAGTATTCCTCTTCCGCTATTCTATATCTTGGATAACTAAAAATGTTTTAGTTTATAATCATTTATAAATTTTAGTCACCTAACTTCTTGTTTTTAGAAGATTTATTTTATTGTTTGACAGAGAGAGAGGGAGAGAGAGAGAGAGAGGAGAGAGATAAAGGGGGAGGACCCAGAGAAAGAGAGAGAAGGGGGAGGGCCCAGAGCAGTCCCTATAACCAAACATTATCAATTCTGATGTTGTTTCTACACAGGTGGATGTGGGACCACCAAGGGTGGGAACAAAACTGAGGGCCTCCTGCATGGGAAACATGCCCTGGGCAGGAATCAAACTGCAGACCTCACACATGGGAACTGTGCCCTAGTTCAGCATATGGGTCTGCATAGGCCAAGGTCAGGTTTTGATCCCTGTACTCCTAGGCTGCAAGGCAAGCACTCAACCCACTGAGCGATCTCAGCATTCCAACTTCTAAAACAGATTTGGCCATAAAAAAAGGGGTCTCTGGAAAACAGCACCACCACTAAATCCAGTAAGTTACCCTAATGTCACCAATTTCTAGATGCATAGTTCTGTCAATCTAATTTATCCAAAGCCTCCTTCTCAATTTTAGTCAAACATGCTTAGAGAATGATCAAGTCATAGCATATTTTACAGGTGTACAATTTTATTTTGTTCATAAACATATACTACATATGCTTATCTTGAGTGACTTTTATTTTTCTCTAAATTTACCCAATTTTTAAGATTAATTTAACCAATATTGACTGACCTTCAAACATGTGCCAATCACTTTGCTAGAAGAGAGAGGAACCAAGATGAATAATTTAGAAAGGAAAGCAAATAGATACAAAGACAATTTAACTGGTAGTGCTATATACTGAATGTTTGTGTCCCTTTCAGATTAATGTGTTAAAATGTATATCCCAATGTGACAGTATTTGGAAGTAGATCTTTTGGAGATGATTAGATCTTGAAGGTAGAACCTCTATTAATGGAATTGATGCCCTTTCAAAAGAGACCAGATAGAGCTCCTTCATGCCTTTTGCCATGTGAGGACACAGCTAGATGACAGCCATCAGTGAACCAGAAAGTGGGTTCTCAACAGACATTAAATCTGCAATACCTGAGCTTGGACTCTTGAATGTCTAGAACAATGAGAGATAAACTTCTGAGGTTTATAAGTCACCCAGTCTATGTTATGTTATTATAGCAATCTGAACAGACTAAGACTTGTAGAGAATCCCATTCCAACACAGGAGAAATACCTGGGCAATTTCAAAGGTTTTCCCTAAACTGATGTAGACAGAGATAACTCCTAAGAATATGAGGACAAATGTGTGTAAGCTCCTTGAGGAGAGCATTTCAGTAAAAGGGAATATTGTGATGAGAAGATGAAGAAATATAAAACCATCAGAGCTGTGTGAGGTATTTTAAGTTATCAAGTATTTTAAAGCATAAATATAGATATGACAGAGCACAGTTAGATATCTGTCAAGTCACATTAAATTTTGAAGAACTTATTCCAAAACTTGAATTCATCTAGAGTAGAATCCATTGATGAGTTTTAAACACATTGATGATGGTGTTCTATATTATGTTCTGGTGGAGATTTATAAAATTTCCTTAATTAGATGTAAACAATACTTGAAGGTAAGACCTTACTTTTACCACGTTATTATAATATCTAGCATGTGTTGGAGACATTACTTAAAAAAAACAAACATAAAGTACAGTATTGACCTATATGATTAAATATTTTATTGTTAGAAGTCATCTGATGCATTTTTCAGAAATTATATTCTGTCAGTCTTTTGTCTTCAGATTCTAATTATTTTATATTAGATAAATTCTAAATACATGTGTGCATATTATAATTCCTCAGTGTAAAATATCAGAAACTTTAAAATACTTTACTTGCAAAGAATTTTGTATTCTACAATTGGGAAAGTTTGGATTCTTTAGTACATCTGTGAAACAGCTGAACGTCTTCCTTATAATATGTAAATTCTTAAAAAGGTCAATGAAGATAAAATCTTTTTAAACTACTGGCTACTTCTATCAGAGCAATGATTTTCAAAACTTCAACCTCAAAACATATAGTCTCTAGTGGGTTCACTTGTGTTGACTTATTTTACGTGTCAGGAAACTAATTCATATCTACATGGAATTACAGAAGCATTACTCTTTTGTGACAATTCACACTCCAGAAGACAAAGCTATGTCCTGGCACAAGGTGAATGAGATTGCTGCCTCGTCAAAACAAGCCAAAATACATGGCAGAAAACAGACATCACTCATGAGCAATAAATTACAGCACACACTTGCTACTAAATTCTGAAGGAATGTCTTTTATGATGCTCTTTAATAGTTTTCTTAGACACACTGAAAATAGAAATGAATTTTAATACATTAATTTATAGCCAATTCAATCACCAAGAAATGTAAGTAATCATGAAAAAAAATATCAGGACCAAGATTCTGTTCTAATTCCATTACAGGCAGGTGACATTGAAGAGAGACTAACTACCACTCTGGCTTTGATGGACTAAGTTTCTGTGTTTGTCAAATGATGCAGTAAGTACATGATAATCAGGCAAAATGTAAACTGTTCCTGATTTTATAATAAATACTATATATTTTTTTAAATAATGTGACATTATCTTTATTTGACAGATTCATATCTGTCAAATACTTTTGTTGATATTTGTGCAGAAGTAATGAGGTCAAAGTTCTGGTTTTAATCCTTGCAGCAGGCCAATTAGGTTCACATAGAAAGTGTTGTCCTAATGCAATAAATTTTACTAGGCCATGAACCTATGAGAGGGGAAGAATTTTTTGATAGCAGAGGAAAGGGGCTATCTGGAGATTCTCATACCGGTGACAGATGAACTATACCCTATAAATCTCTGACAGACCTCCTGGAGACCATCCCAAACACGGAAGTAATGGGATTTATCAGGAAACCTCTAACAGGATTTATCCCCCTAACAGAAACTCCAACAGTTCCACCCAGATCCCCCTTCCCTACCTTGTAGGACCATAGACAAAGGAATCATGTGGACACTGGAAAAGGTATATAAGCTAAAAGAAATTTAACTTTAGGGAGCTCATGCTTAGGTGCTTCTAGCCACACGTGCTCTGCCAGCTATTAAAATCTTCCTCTATCTATTTCTGCGCGTCTGATATCCTCCATCGGGTATCGCTTCCTGCAACACCTAAATAGCAACATCTCAAATGTCTGCTCTTGATTACAGAGGAAACAAGTTCAAAACTATCTCCACTTATAAAAAATAAAACGCATGACACATTTTTCATAAAAGCCAGCCCATCAGTATAATTTTAAAAGTATAGATTTTTAAGTATTTTTAAAAGAAGGATTTTATTAATTTTTATCTTACCATATTGATATTTCAGATTCTTATGAAACAATAATAAATGTGTGCTTGCAACACACTTATTATATCATCTTAATGCTTTATTTGTAGTTCTTATTTAAAATATATTTCTTATTTGAAAACAGTAATATTTAATGAACTTGTTAGATAAATATGTGATAGAGTTCTTTTAAAGATTTATTTTATTGTTTGAGAGAGAGAGAGAGAGAGAGAGAGAGAGAGAGAGAGAGGGCAGGAATGAGAGAGAAGTGGGAAAGGCCCAGTTGTACATCATTAGTTATGATGTAGTTTAATTCCACACAGATGATTGTGAGGCCACACAGTAGGAACCAATCTTAGGGTCTCCTATACGGGAGGTGAGAAGCTTTGCTGTGGGGCTTGGGCTGTTATCAAATGCTCCACAGTTCAGTTTATGGGTTTGTACAAGCCAGAACCAGGATTCAATCCCCAGACCTCAATGTTGCAAGGCAAGTACTCAACATGCTGAGCTATCCTGGTGTCCCCATAGAGCTCTTTTAAAGTAATATTTGATTGTTCTCGGCAAACTGGTTCTATTTTTTTTTAATAGAATTTTTGAATTGCTTAATCTACATAAATACTATCAATGATTTGCAACATGTTTAGGTATGTTACTCATATTTACTATTATGTATAATTAATTGCCTTATCTTCAAAAACAGCAATATTATGCTTATCTTTGAGTCAGAAAAGCATCATTCAAATTACATAAATATTAAGATATTTAAATTTTATCGTTTTTCTTCCACTTGTTAATGTAAAATATACACTCAAAAAATCATATGAGTAAATACTCCTGTTTCATGAACATTAAACAGAATTCTATGCTTATACTCTCCCAGAAGAACAAGATGTTTATAGAATATTTGTAGTTTATGGCTATCAAATTTTTCATCTTTAAGAAAGCAGGAATACTTATATTTGAACTATTTCTTATTCTTAAAATTATTGTATTAATAAGTATGTCATTATTACTATACATAACTAGATTTTTAAGAACTGCATTTAAAAATAAAAAAAAATATTAGATTATGCCTAACAAGGCAAAATTAAATAAAAAATTTCATCTCTTTCTTATTTTGAAATTTTGTGTAAACTGTAACCCCAACAAACTAAGTCAGTGAATCATTATATTTTTCGTGTAATAATGTTTTCAATAATCACAGCTTCTGTCAATAACACCTATTTTCTACCCTTTCAATAAGAGTCAGGTTTCAGATGATGAAGAAGTTGCAGGAGACTAAAATTAGTCAAGAGATAAGTTTAATGGTGTGTTTGAGTGGCAGGTCAGGCAAGTAAGTGTACCAGAACCTCTCCAAGTAGAAGAGTTGAGTATTTATTAAGCAGTATAAACAAGGTAGTCTGAAGTAGACAAAGGTGTGCTGAAGCTAGCAGTTTAGCAGGGGGAGGGTTTTGTTGAATGTTATTGGACTTCTCATATCTTGCTTTCATGGTCCATTGCACTCATTAGGTCACTCCTGCAACCTTTCATTATGCAAGGGCCCTCTTGTTCATCATGCACTGGTGGCTTTGGAAAATGGGGGTGGTAAAGACAGATAGGCAGTGAAGCAAAACAAGAAAATAATTGGTTTCTCTTTTTTATTTAGAGTTACTTTTTTTTTTCTTTTTCCTTTTTTCTCTTATGTCCTAACAATAGGAAATTTATTCTACCTGTAACAAAATAAAAACAAAACAAAACAAAACAAATTCTTCAGCACTTTCTACTCATTTGCAGATCTTTTTTCAAGCCTACCCAATGTATTTTAGGATCTAAGTGTT
>PVKE010048516.1:0-11558 GCA_004027555.1 Craseonycteris thonglongyai | reverse complement strand
TACCAATCATTCAGAGAAGAACTAAAGCACATCCTTCTCAAACTACTCATGAAAATTTAAGAGGAGGCAGTACTACACAACTCTTTCTATGAAGCTAATATCACCCTAATACCAAAACCTGGGAAAGACAATACCAAAAAGGAAAACTATAGGCCAATCTCACTGATGAACACTGATGCAAAAATCTTAAATAAAATTTAAACTAACAGGATACAACAATGCATTAAAAAGATTATTCACCATGACCAAGTGGGATTCATCCCAGGGGCACAAGGATGGTTTAACATACGCAAATCAATCAATGTAATCCAGCACATAAACCAAACAAAGGATAAAAACCACATGATTATCTCAATTGATACAGAAATATTATTCGACAAGATACAACACCATTTATGATAAAAACACTGAATAAAATGGGAATTGAAGGAAAATACCTCAACATAATAAAGGCCATATATGACAAACACTCAGCAAATATTATACTGAGTGGGGAAAAGCTGAAGCCTATTTTCCTAAAATCAGGAACAAGATAGGGATGCCCCTGTCACCACAGCTGTTCAACATAATTCTAGAAGTTCTAGCTAAAGCAATCAGAAAAGAGAAAGGAATAAAAGGCATTAGAATTGGGAGAGGAGAAGTTAAACTGTCACTCTTTTCAGATGACATGATTCTGTATATAGAAAACTCTAAAGACTCTATCAGAAAGCTTTATTGGAAATAATAGACAACTACAGTAAAGTCGCAGGCTACACAATCAATGTCCCAAAATCAACTGCATTTCTGTATGCCGACAATGAAACTTCAGAAAGAGAGATGAGAAGATTCATTCCCTTTGCTATTGCCAACAAAAAAAATGAAATACCTAGGAATAAGTCTAACAAAGAATGTGAAAGACTTACGCACTGAAAATTATATGACACTCTTAAAAGAAATTAAAGAGGACACAAAGAAATGGAAACACATTCAATGTTCATGGATTGGAAGAATTAACATAGTTAAAATGACCATACTCCCCAAAACAATATACAGATTCAATGCCATTCCCATCAAAATCCCAGTCAGTCTTTCAAGAAATAGATTTTAAAAATCATCAAATTTATATGGAACCACAAAGGACCACGAATCGCAAAAGCTGTACTAAGAAAAAAGGATAAAGCTGGGGGTATCTCACTGCCTGACTTTTATCTGTACTACAAAGCCCCAGTAATCAAAACAGGTTGATACTGGCAGAAAAACAGACCCACGACCAATGGAACAGAATTGATAACCCAGAAATAAACCCACAAATTTTTGGACAGATTATTTTTGATGAAGGATCGAAATATATACAGTGGGGGAAAGAAAGCCTCTTCAGTAAATGGTGCTGGGAAAATCGGAAAACCACATGCAAAAGGCTGAAAGTGAACTGTGATCTCTCACCATATACCAAAATTAACTCAAAATGGATTAAAGACCTCCAAATAAGAAAGGAAACAATAAATTGCATACAAGAAAACATTGGCAATAAACTTATAGACCTGGGATTAAGGGAGGACTTTATGAATCTGACCTCAATGGCAAGGGAAGTAAAAACACAAATAAACAAATGGGACCTTATCAAGCTAAAAGTCTTCTGTGCTGCAAAGGAAACCATCATCAAAGCAAAGAGGCAACCAACCAACTAGGAAAATGTATTTGCAAACAATGCCTCTGATAAGGGAATAATATCAAAAATATAAAAAGAACTTGTACAACTCAACAAGAAAATAACAAGCAATCCAATTAAAAAATGGGGCAGATGACCTTAACAGACACTTCTCTCATGAAGACATACATATGGCCAACAGATATATATGAAAAAATGCTCCACTTCATTTGCAATTAGGGAGATGCAAATAAAAACCACAATGAGATACCATCTTACATCTGTTAGAATGGCTATTATCAACAAGACAAGGGGTAACAAGTGATGGAGAGGCTGTGGAGAAAAGGGAACACTCATACACTGCTGGTGGCAATGTAAACAAGTACAACTACTATGGAAGGCTGTATGGAGATTCCTCAAAAAATTATGAATGGAATAACCATATAATCCAGCCATCCCTCTACTGGGCATCTATCTAAAAAACATGAAAACCTTAATCTTTAAAGATGTTTGTACCCGCATGTTCATTGCAGCACTGTTCACAGTGGACAGAACACGGAAACAGACGAAATGCCCTTTGATAGATGACTGGATAAAGAAGATGTGGTACATTTACATAATGGAATACTACTCAGCGAATAAAGATGATGAAATGCAGTCATTTCTGGCAACATGGATGGACCTAGAGACTATCTTATTAAGTGAAATAAGTCAGACTGTAAGAATCCGGAAACATATGACCTCACTTATAGGTGGAATATAAAACTGAAAGTAACAAAGACACTGAGACCTATGAACACACTCAATAACTTGGTGATTGCCTGAGGGAAGGGGATGAGGGGGGAAGGAAAGAGGGAGGGGAGGAGGGAGAGGGCACCAGCATTATGGACACACTCCATAGTTTGGTGTTTACCTGGAGAGGGGGGAGAAAGGGTAAGGGAGAGTTGCGGGGGGAGGTGGGAGTGAGCACCAGATATATGGTGGTGGAAGGGGACCTGATTCTGGGAGCTGGGCACATAATGCGATGCATGGGTGATGTGATGTGGAGTTGTACATTGGGAAACTATTTAATTGTTACCAACCAATGTCACCCCATTAAATTTAACAATAAAAAAATAATAATAATAAAAAGAAATTAAAGGGCCAGTGCTGAATCTGGGGCCATTCAACAAAAGGTTCAAAGCAAATAGAATTACCACTTTCTGCTTGGGGCTCACAGAACTGAGACTTGTTGAAAGAAGACTGCTGCAGGGGTTTGGACCTCGCTGTCAGCTGTGAAAATCACCTCTGGGAATAAGTGAGCTGAGTTTAACTGTTTGCTGCTGAAAGGGACTGTATTGCACAGTACTAAGCTAGTGGGCCGTCACTGAATATGCCTCAAGCAGTGATTGAGTTGGGTGTAGCAGGATACCAGGAGGCCACCATGGTGAATTATGATGTATTTCACAATGCCAATGCTGATTCACATTGGCCATGGGGAAAGGGTCACAGCAGGAAAGATGGTGCTAACTCACAGGCTGCATGGGATGAAGGCTCAATGCAAGAACAAGGATTGTGGTCCCTCCAGTTCTTGCCATGAAGTCACATAACTCAGTCTCTCCCTATATTTCTCTGGTGCTTCTTGAGTTACTGTCACTTTGCCAGTGTCTGCAAGTGAGTGAGTCTATGTGTGGGCCCTTTCAGAGGACACCTGGGTTTCCAGTGGCTTTCCATCTATCCTGTACAGATGGATGAAATCCATGCTGTTTTTCACAGTTAAATGTTGTGGGGGTTCCTTTTTCCAGCACCAGTTCTACAGGCTGGAGAGTCAGGTGTGGGTTAAGGCTTATAGCCCATGAGGGTCGACTTCTATAGCTGGTGTATTTCTCTCCCTCCCTACCACCACAAGTGGCTTTGGGGCCATCCCCTTTCAAGACTCCTCTCCTCTTAGCTGTCTAGATGTAGCTTCTTCTTTATATCATTAATTATAGGACTTCTGCTCAGCTAATCTTCCCATTGTTCTTCATGTTGATTGTTCTACAATTGAGTTGTAATTTTAATGTTGTCATGAGAGGAGGCAAAAACAGCATTTACCTACTTCATCACCTTGCCCCAGGTCTATCAATATTTTTTTAATCAGGAAAAAATGGTATATTTTGTCAAATGTATTTTCTTCTCTACATCTACTGAAATGATTATCTTTTTTCTTATTTAGTGTGTTCAAATTTATATTTATATTGATTGATTTTAAGTATTAAATGAACTTTATATTTGTCAATATGTATTATCCATTTTCTATATTGCTAAATTTACTTTTCTATTGTTGGATATCTTTTTGTCTATGTTCATTAGGGTTATTAGGTAATAATTATTCTTTTATTGTAATATCTTTGACTAGTTTGTTGCCAAGGTAATGCTAGTCTCATAAAATGTATTGCATATTATTCTTTCATCTCTATTTTTTTTAAAAAGAGATACATAATTGTTGGTACAGTACCAAATTAAAAATGCTTTTATATTTTGGTAGAACTCAACTGGGTCACTAGTATTTTTGTGGAAATGTTTTACTTTTATTTTGTTTTTAGATTTTGAGAGAAAGTAGAAGGAGAGAGAGAGACAAAAAGAGAGAGAGAAGTGGGGAGAGCCCAGAGCAGTGTCCATAATTGCACATCATTAGTTGTAACATAGTTTCATTCCACATAGATGGATATGGGGCCATGTAGGGTGGGAACCAAACTGGGGACCTCCCACATTGGAGATGAGAATTTTGCTGCTATCCATGTGGTTACCATTTGTGATGCTGATCAGCATACAGGTTAGCATGGGCCGGGGTCAGGACTGAATCCCCAGACCTTGTGGTTACAGGGCAAGTGCTCAACCTGCTGAGCACAACCTAGCATCCACTGACTTTTCTTGATTTTAATATAACCATTTAAGGCTATAAAGTTTCTATGCTGTACTGCTATAGTCGAATCCCACAGGTTGTGATGCTATACTTTTTGTTTTATTTAGTTCAAAATAATTTCTTAACTTCCATTGAGACTTCTTTGACACATGGGTTATTTAGAAATGTATATATATATATATTTTTTGCAATATATTTGGGTATTTTTTTCATTGATTTCTACTTCATTCAATTGACAGAGATTGTGTACTATAAAATTTCTCCATTATTTTACATCTTTAGGTTTTGCTACATGTTCAAGAATATGCTTTTTTATTGAATGTTACATGTGCATTTTTTTAATATATTTTTTTTATTTATTTTTGACAGAGAGAGAGAGAGAGAGAGAGAGAGAGAACTGAACTGGGGGAGCTCCCATCTCAGCACATGGTTCCGCACGGGCCGGGGCTGGGATTCGATCCTCAGTCCCCAGCGCTGCAAAGTGAGCGCCTAACCCACTGAGCCATCCCGGCTTCCCCTACATGTGCATTTTTAATGAAATATATTTTGCTATTGTGAAATAGAGTGTTCTGCAAATGTCCATTAGATCAAGTTGATTGATAATTTTTTTCAGGCCTTCTTTGCCCTGGTAGATTCTCTTCTTGGTCTATTTATTATAAAAACAAGAGTATTGATGTCTTCAGCTATAATTGTGGTATTTTCTATTTATCCTTCCAGTATTTTTTTTTCCAGTTTTTGCTTCAAGTATTGTGAAACTCTGTTCTTACATGTATGCACATTTAAAATTGTTATGTCTTCTTGGAGAACTAGTCTCTTTGATATTATGTAATGTCCTTCTTTTATCTGGTAATATTTAATGTGAAGTCTCTTTTATATAGTATTAATTGAGATATTTCAAACTTTTTATCTATTAGTATTTTACCTGTTTGTTTTTTGTGTTTAAATCTATCTATTTATCAGTTCTATCTGTCTGTCTGTCTATCTATCTATCCATGGCTAGCTAGCTAGCTAACATCTATCTATCTACCTAGATGTTTTCTCATAGATAGTATATAGATTGGTCTTGAATTTTTTATCCAATATGGTAGTCCCTATCTTTTAATTCCTGTGTTTAGTCATTAGTCTTTAATGTGATTATCAGTATGGTTTGATTAAAATTTTACATCCTCATAGAAATTTGTGACAAATGACAGAGATTTAAAATTGTAGTCCTCAAAAAGTTGAATAAGATTAAAAACAAAACACAAGTAAACAAATACACTCAGAACTAAAATCAATAAACAAAATGAATATTGCAGTATAGAGATTGAAATGTTAAAAAGAAACCAAGTAGAAATTCTGGAGATAAAAGGCTCAATAAGAGATATAAAAATTATACAACTGGCTTAGGAAACAGAAATAAACAAATGGAGGAAATAATTACTAATATCAAAGATAGAAATATGGAAATGACACATATGGAAGAAAAAGACATGAGTTTAAACAATAAAATAATTTTACGAGAACTGTTTGATTCCATTAGAAAGAGCAACATAATAATAATGAATATACCAGAAGAAGCAAAAACAAGAAGGGCACAGAGTGTGTATTCAAACAAATAAGGGACATGAACTTTCAAAACCTTTAGAATAAACTGAATCCTTGAATACAATAAGCAAACAGAATAACTGACTACCTGAATGCTAACAGATTTTCTCCAAGGCACAGTATATTTAAGTTGTCAAGGATCAATGACAAAGAAAAAAAAAATCAACGCAGCCAGAAGCAAGAAAACTGTAACCTATGAAGAAAAGCTCATTAGGTTATCATCACACTCCTCAGCAGAAACTTTACAAGCCAGGAAAGAGAGAAATCAAATATTAAAACTATTTTAAAAAAGAAATTACCAGCCAAAAATTATTTATTCAGCAAAGGTATGCTTTAGATATAAAATAAAATAAAATAAAATAAAGTAAAATAAAAAACTTTTCAGACATATAGAAGCTTAGGGAATTTCTCAGCACAAAGCATGCATTACAAGAAATACTGAAAAAAGCTATTCAACCTGAAAAAAAAAAAAGTTAAAATAGATAGAGGTAACTTAGGACAACAGAACAATGAAATAAGAGGAAGTAAAGGTGTGAATTTCCAAACAGAGTAGAGATAGGAAACATGCTTAATAAAAGGAGTCACTGTATATATAAAATCTTTTTTACATAAACTTAATGGTAATTTCTCAAAAAAAAAATATTCCAGAAATGTCAGAATGGCTCATTGGGTTGAGTGCTTGTCCTACAGCCCTGGGATCTAAGGATTGAATCTCCACCTCAGCCCGTGCAGACCCACATGCTGAGCTAGGTGTGCCCCCAGTTTAGTTCTCACTGGGCGTGCTTTCCATATGGGAGGCCCCCATCTCACAGAGGTATGTCTCCCATGCAGGAGGTCCCCAGCCAGCTTCTGCCCTGCGCAACCCGTGCCCACCTATAGAATTAAACTATGTAGAAAACTGATGTGCAACTATGGAGACTGCTCTGGGCCCTACCCCTTCTCTCTCTCTCTCTCTCTCTCTCTCTCTCTCTCTCTCTCATCAAAAATAAATAAATAAATAAAATATAAATCTTTTTTTTAATCTAGAACTGAGACACTAAACATACAAAAAATTAAAATATGAAGAATTTATAGAAAACCATAAAACTAAAATAACTGGCTTAACAGAAAAGTAAAGAAACAAGGAAGACACTGAACTACCAAAAAAACAGAAGATAAAAAGGCTATTAAAAATCCTTATCTATAAACAGTTACTCTAAATATAAATGGACTGAGCTCACTGATAAAAGGCACAGAGTTACAGATTATATGAAAATGCAAAACCAAATCATATACTACACCCAAGAGACATATCTCAGCTACAAGGACAACTACAGACTCAAAGTAACAGGGTGAAAAATGATACTCCAAGCTAATGGCACCCAGAGAAAAGAAGGTGTAGCCATACTTATATCTGACAAAACAGACATCAAGATGTAAGGGATAACAGGAGAAAAAGATGGACACTTCATAATGATAAAGGGAAAAATAAAACAATAGTACTTAACACATTAATATATATGCCCCCTATCAAGAAGCATCAAAATTTACAAAGGAACTACTAAAACAACTAAAGAACGAAACTGACAAAAACATGATTATGGTAGGAGACCTAAGCTCTCCCTATTGACAGATATGGATAGATCATCCAAAAGAAAATCAAAAAGGAAATAGCAGCATTAAATGACTGATTATAGCAAATACATGTAATTAACATTTACACATTATTTCATCCTAGAATTCATGACTATACATTGTTTTCTAGTGCACATGGAACAATCTCAATCATAGACTATATGCTGGGACACAAAACTAGCTTTATCAAATGTAAGATGATTGAAATCATACCAAGGATATTCTCTGACCATAAAGCTATGAAGTTGATGATCAACCCTGCCAAAAAAGCAGAATATATATATGCAGAATATATATATAAAATATATTCTATTAAAGTATAAATGGGTCAAATTAGAAATAGAAGAGAATATCAAAAAATACATAGAAGCAAATGAGAATAATGACACATCATATAAAATATACTGTGATGCAAAAAATCAGTATTAAGAGGAAAATTTTATCATTACAGGCTGTTCAAATAAACAAGAAAAATTGCAAATAACCAACCTAACATTACCTATTAATAAACTAGAAAATATGTAAAACAAAGGTTAGGAGAAGTAAAAAATAATAATGAAAATTACAACAGAAATAAATAAAGAAAATAATTAATAAAACAAAGATATGGTTCTTTAAAAAAGATTAATAAAATTAACGAATTCCTGGCTAGATTCAATGAGGTAAAAAGAACAATCAAAATAATAAGTGGAAGAGGAGAAATTATGACAGACATGACAGAAATATAAAAGGATCAATATAATATAAAGTACTATAGTCTACCAAACTCAATAGCCTAGATGAAATGTACACATTTTAAGAAACAAAGCCTACCTAGATTGAATCAAGAAAAACTGGAAAATCTAAATAGACCAATCAACAGTAAGAAAACTGAAACAATCCTTTAAAATCTCTCTAAAAGCAAAAATACAGGACCAGATGGGTCAACTAGTGAATTCTACCAAACATTCCAAGAGAAGTTAGTACTTTTCCTTCTTAAGTTCTTCCAAAAAATTGAAGAAGAGGCAATACTTCCCAACTCAATTTACAATGCCAACATTAGAATGATAATCAAAGCCTGGTAAAGATAACACAAACAAAAGGAAACTACAGACCAATATCTGATGAACACACATGCAAAAATTCTGTACAGATACTAACAAATAGAATATAATACATTAAAAATGTATACGTCACAAGCAAGTAGGAGTCATTCCAGGGACACTAGAATGGTTAAACATATGAAAACATATCAGTGTGATACAGCAAATAAAGCAAAAGATAAAAATCATATGATTATATTAATTGATATAGGAAAACCATTTGACAAAATCCAACACTTATTTATGGTCAAAACACTTATTAAATGAGTATAGAAGGAAAGTACTCCAACATAATAAAGGCCATATATGAAGAACTCTCAGCTGATATTATACTTTGGTGAAAAACAAAACTTTTTTTCTAAAATCAGGAAGAAAACAAGAATACCCCCTGTTACCACTGCTATTCATCATAGTAGTGGAAATCTTAGCCTGAACAGACAGACAAGAGAAAAACATAAAAGGCATCCAAATTGAGAAAAAAGAAGTTCAATTGTCACTTTTTGCAGATGCCATAATTCTTTATGTAGAAAATTGTAGAGACTTTACCAAAAACAATATTAGAAACAATAAGCAAATAAAGTTGCATGGCACACAATCAATGTACAAAATCCATTGCATTCTCATATACTAACAATAAAAGTTCAGAAAATTTAATGAAAACAATACCTTGTGCAATTTCAACACAAATAATAAAATACCTAGGAATAAACTTCAAAAAGTTATGAAGAACTTATCCACTCAAAACTATATGACACTGTTAAAATAAATTGAAGAAGACACACACATGAAAAAATATTTTGTGTTCATGGGTTAAAAGAATTAACATAGTTAAAATGGCCATATAACCCAAAGCAGTATACAGATTTAATTTAATTCCCATCAAAATCCCAATGACATTCTACCAGGATATAGATCACAAAATTATCATACTTGAACGGAATCACAAAATATCTCAAATAGCCAAAGCAATCCTATGAAAAAAGAATAAGGCTGGAGGCATCACACTCAGACTTCAATTTATACTACAAAGCAACAATAATCAAAATTACATGGTATTAGCAGAAAAACAGGGTCACAGACTTAAGGACTAGAATTAAAAACACAGAAATGAATCCACATGTACTGATACATGGACAAATTATTTTCAACAAAAAAAGCCAAAATATACAGTGGAGAAAAGCAATCCTCTTTAATAAATGGTGCTAAGAAATTTGGAAAGCCACGTGGAAAAAAAAAAAGTCTAGAATGACATTTGTCACCATACACCAAAATTAACTCAAAATGGACTAAACACCTAAGCATATGACCTGAAACAATAAAATGTATAGAAGAAAACATCAGTACTAAATTTGTGGACTTTGAGTTTAGGGAGGAATTTATCAATTTTGCCTCAAAGTCAAGAAAAGTAAAAGCAAAAAATATATGAATGAGACTATATCAAACTAAGAAGCTTCTGAACAACAAAATAAACCATCAACAAAACAAAGAGGCGGGGAAACCGGGATGGCTCAGTGGGTTAAGCGCTCACTTTGCAGTGCCGGGGACAGAGGATCGAATCCCAGCCCCGGCCCGTGCAGACCCATATGCTGAACTGGGGAGTTCCCCCAGTTCAGTTCTCTCTCTGTCTCTGTATCTCTCTCTCCCTCTCTCTGTCAAAAACAATAAAAAAAATAAAAAGACTTACTTTAAAAACAAAGAGGCAACCAACCAAATGGAAGAAAATCATTGTAAACAACACCTCTGATAAGAGGCTAATATCCAAAATATATAAAGACTTGTACAAGTCAACAACAACAAAACCAATCTAATCAACAAATAAAAAGGACCTGGACAGAAACTTCTCCCAAGAAGATATGCAATCATTCCGCAGATACATTAAAAAGTGCTCAACTTCACTAACAATTACATAAATGCAAATAAAAACCACAATGAGGTATCACCTCATACCTGTTAAAATGACTATGATAAGGAACACATTTTGGAGAAGGTATATGAAAAAGGAACATTACTCATACATTACTGGAGGGATTATAAATTGGTATAGCTACTATAAAAAACAGTATAAAGTTTCCTAAAAAATTTAGGAATAGAGTTACCATATGACCCAGTTAACCCTCTTCTGGTTATCTACCAAATAAATCTGAAAACTTCTGTCAACAAATATATATGTACCATAATGTTTATTGCAGCACTGTTGGTGGTAGCCAAGACATGGAAACAACCAGTGTCTTTAAGTAGGTGACTGGAGAAAGAAGACATGGTACATATACGCAATGGAATATTACTCAGGCATAGGAAAAAGTGAAATACTGTCATATGAGACATGGATGGATCTTGAGTTATTTTGCTAAGCAAAACAACTTGGAAAGAAAAAATCAAGAAATATGATCTTACTTATATGTAAGATAAAAAACTGAAAGCAATAAAGAAACAAGAAAAACAAAGACAGAAACTCATGAACATAGAAATAGGTTCATGGTTACCAGAAGGTAAGGAGATAGAAGGGTGTTGGAGGAAGAAGTGGAGGGGGCGTCAAATATATGTAATGGAAAGGAAAATGACTCTGGGTGGTAAGCACAAAATGCAACACAGAGATAATTTATTATAGAATTGTGCACCTTAAACCTATACGGTTTTATTAACTTATGTCTCTCCAATAAATTTAGTAAAAAAAAAAAAACTGAAAAACAAAAAACATGTATATATGGAATGTTTTCAAGTCAGACCAAAGTGGGGTGAATTAGTGTGTTGAAAAAATTATAGT
>PVKE010048515.1:0-11558 GCA_004027555.1 Craseonycteris thonglongyai | reverse complement strand
AACATTTATTAATAAAATGTGTCTAAATTGAGATGTACCGTATGTGGACAAATACACAGTGAATTTGAAGACAGTAAAAAAAAAAAAAAAAGAATGTAATATATTTAATTAATAAATTTTTAGTATTGCATGTTGAAATAATACTGCTTTGGGTATATTGGGTTAAATAAAATATACAGAGGGTGCCAAAAAAGTCTATATACATTTTAAGAAAGGAAAAAAATGTATTAAAATTGTAATGCTCAATATATACTGATAACAAACGGTAGATATAAGTCACATTTGACTTCTGCAATTAAAAAGGTACCCAAAGTTGTTACCATCAGCATCCAGACACTTCTGATAAAGGCAAACTACTGCTTAGGCAACCTGTCCAGTGTCCAGTTGTTTCGCTGTGCGTGGCAGTTCAATTTGCCATGTGTCTCAAACTTACCAGGATTGCATGCAATTGTCAGGCATGTTGGAGGTCCTGCTGCACTCACAGCTCCGTTGTCATAGTATGTCCACAATGCTTTCAAATCCCAAACACCATTTCAAAATGATCTTGCACTCCTCAAATGACATTCGTGCTTCTGCTATTTTCTTTGATGATTCAACAGTTGCATGGTGACACTGGTAATCATTTGCTTAATGCCATCATTTAAGCAAACATTGTATTACACATTGCTACTGCAATTTAATTCAAATTTGAAAAGTAAGTTGTAGATAACATCTCTTAAAATGTGTATATATATTTTTGGCACCCCTGGTGTTAGTAAACATAATTCTACTTATTTCCCTCTTACATTTTTAATGCAATTACTGCAAAAGTTAAAATTATATATGCCCCCCATTACATTTCTATTAGACCATTTGCTCTTACTTTTCCTGTTATAAAACCCCCAGCATTTAATTATCAAACACCTGCATCTCACTCCCCCAACCCCGTTTCTGCAGTCAACTTTTCATCCTGAAAACTCATCCATTCTCTCTCCCTCTCTTTCCCTCTCTGAATGTCTGTCTCACGCAGATTTTAGCTCCTGGTTCTCTATCATTCTTCCCAATGTCTTATCATAAAGTCCTTATGACTTTCAATTCCCACCTAGATAATGTGGCCTCTCACCTCCTTGGCTTCTTTTTCTCCAGTTATTTTTTTCCCATCTACTTTCCCTCAGGCACTCGTTATCATAGCTATTTGCTAGAAGTTGTCATTACAAAACTTCACCTTTATAATTTCAGTTTTCAAGCATCATACTATCTGTTTTCTTTCTTTCTTTAGGTTTTTGTTTGTTTGTTTGTTTTTCTTTTTTGACTTGTACCTGAGGCCAAAATTCTTTCGACCCCCAAGCGTTTATCTCAACATCTGTTTATACTATCTTTAAACCCCTCATATCCTCCACCTTCCTTTTTTAATGTCATTATCCCTAATCATAATCACTCCCTGGCATACATTCTTTACCCCTTTCCCCTGATCTCACTTTGTCTTACTATCCATATGAAACCTCAGCTGGGTTTAAATTCAGTTACCTACCTTGTATATTGCTGCATCCTTGAAGCTAAACAGATCTCAACGGAAACCTCTAAACATCTACTTGGCCTCATTATTTTATTATTTTATTTTTTAAATTAAATTTACTGACGTGACTGTGGTTAGTAAAAATTATTATGTTCCAGGTGTACAATTCTACATGACATCGTCTATGTGTTGCATTGTGTGCTTAGCTCTCAGACTCAGTTCTTCCATCACCATATATTTTTGACCCTCCTTCTTCCTCCTCTACCCCTCTCCTCTTCCCCTTTGGTAGCCATTAAACTATTGACTGTGTCCATAAGTTTGCATTTCTTTGTTGTTTTCAGTTTTATATTCCACCTACAAGTTAAGTTATATGACTCTTGATCTTTTTCTGTGTGGCTTATTTTGCTTAGCATGTTGATCTCAAGGTCTATCCATGTGGTTGTAAATGCCATATTTCATCATTTCTTAAGGCTGAGTAATATTCCATTGTGCATATGTACCACAACTTCTTTATCCAGTCATCTGTTTTAGATCCATGACCACAAAACTAAAGTGTGTTTCTAATACTGTTAAGCAATCCCTTACTCTCTCACATGACTGTTTTCTGCCCTTTTTTCTGCCCTTTTTTCTCCCTCTAAACTTCAATACTAATTCGTCATTCTCATTTTCAGTATATGACCTTGCTTCCTAACTCACTGTGAAAATAGGAACAGTTGAAAAAGCATCACCACAAACTTGTCCATCCATCTACCTACTGAATCTTCATTTATGCACATATATTCTTCTTATATACTGTTATAATAGATGCAATATTTATGCTTTAACATCCATTCCTTCTATCTGAGCACTAGATTGTATGTCCTTTCACTTACCTAACTTCAAAAATCTTTCAATATTATGTTTTTGCCTTTACTGAGTCTTTTTCTCCAATATACAGAAATACTATAATTTCTACAATGCTATAAAAAACAAAACAAAGCAAAACAAAACCTATTTTAGTGTTATACCACCTTCCATTTACTGCTATATATATATTTTTTTTTGTTCTGATTAGCATTAAAATTTTTCCATACATTTTCTATAGTCTTTCTATACATCCTCCCCTCCCCCCACACTCTCTTAAGCCCATTTGAATTTGTGTGTGTGCATGTGTGTGTCTCTCTCTCTGTGTTTTATCACTACCACTTTACCAAAAATATTTGTGTCAAATTGCTAGTGGCTTCAATGTCTAAATGTACGCCAAATGTTCATATTACAATAATCACAGTTAGTCAATTACTCGTCCTTGAAGCAGCAATAAATGATCTTCATACCTTGAGTGCTGCTCTTTCCTAGTGTCCTTTGCTTATTTTCTCTTATCATTTTGATTCCTAAGCATTTCATTCATGAGAGCTCAGGCTTTGTGCTCCTTTTCTGTACTTGGTGATACCACTCAATTTCATGGCATTATAGTTGTGTATTTATATATCTAGTTTGCACCACCCTTTGAAATTCAGAGTCAAACATCTAACAGTGTATCATTAGTTCCACTTCAATTCTAATAGGCATAATGTCTAACAAAGATCTCATTTCTTCTGGTTATTCAGGTTAAACAACGTAGAGTCCTCTTTACCTCCTCTTCCCCCCCCCCCACCCCGACACCACATCTAGTCCATTAGCAGATCCTGCACTTCTACCTCAAAAATACATCCAAAATATGGACATTTCTCTTCTAAATGTGCAATAGATTCCTAATTGATCTCCCTTTTTAAATTATATGCCAGTTAGTGTCTCCTTTTCCATTTGTCATGCAGCAATAAGAGTGATGTTGTCTAACCACATCAATAACTAGCTAAATGCCTCCAGTGGTTTTCTACCACATCCAGACTAAAGTCAACTCTTCCAATGGCCTTCAAAAGCAAATACATACTCTTCTTTTTCTCTGCCATCATGTCCTATGCCGTTTACCTTAATTCACTCAGCTTCTTGCTATTAGCCTCCTTGCTATTTTTAAAATATGATAGGCCCACCTCTATGCAGAGACTTTTAGTGGGTGAGAACAGGAGATAAAATTAGTATGTCCACTGAGAATTGAGACTTTACCTATAAGCACTGGAGAATAATTGTAGGAAAGGGACAGGGCAGTTTGTGTTTTGGAAAGTAAAATCTATATCAAAATTATGGAGGCTGGATTAGCGGTGGGAGAAACTAAATGTAATTAGTGAAATTTAGTGATGCTCTTTGAAGTTTCTAACTAGGTTTTGAAAGAGAGATGAGATGCATTTGAACAGCATTTTGAAAAGAAAATTGAAAAGATATCCTAATACACTGACTTGAGAAATAGGGGAATGTCAAAGAGGCTGAGGCATCCAGTTTGCTCAGACCACCTGTCCACACAGAAAAAATAGACAAAGTGTGTCTTTTTGTCACTTTGGGCTGTTAGAGCCATAGAGTAGATACCGTCTGAACCTCAGGAGTTGATTTCTCACAGTTCTGGATGCTTAAAGTCTGAGACCAAGTTTCCAGCCTGGGTGGGTTGCGGTGAGAACCTTCTCCAGATTGCAGACTTCCAATTGTATCTTCATGTGCTACTAAGACCAAGCTAGCTCTCTGGCTTTTTCTTCTACAGGCACAAATCGCTATCACCTTGGGGATTAAGATTTCAATATATGAATTTTAGAGTGACACGTTCTGTTGACACAGTGTCCCATACCTCTTCATATTAGACCGTGTCATATAAAGTCCTGTTTTCTTCCATGTATAAGGCACCCTATGAATAAGACAACCCCTACTTTTCCAACCCAACATTGAGCAATCAATCCATGGGTTACTCCCATGGAGAAGATGAGCCCCAATTTTTGTTCTATCAATTTTAGACAAAAGTATTGTCTCACACATGAAAAATACAGTACATGTCATGTTTTGGTTCTAGTCTATACTCAGGTCTTGACCTCAGAATGGTATATACAGACCCCATAAAGACCACCTCAGTGGAGATTTCGTCTATATTAGAGACATTGCCATCACTGCATCATGCTGCCTTTCTGTTTATGTGCTAACACTCACAAAAAGTGAGAACTGGATACTCCAATATGTCCAATTTTACTAACAACAAATGCCACTTAAACTTGAGAAAAGTACGACAGAACAAGTAGCCAGCTCCTCTGAACTACACAGTGTTTGATTGGAAACCCGGAATGTTTCCTAAGTGTATGATTTGTATACTTTTAAGAAATAATGAAGAACATGTTGATCCTTCGTCTTTTGGGCCAATCTTGCAGCACATCGTCCCGTGACACTTATCACAGGCTGTAACGTTTCCACGTCTCAACAATGTGCATTGCTGAAAGGGCCTGGTTCCACCTCCTCTCACTCTCTGACACAGAATCACCTTTTTGGCACAGGGCTCTGATCTTGAATCCCAGCTGCCAAATCCACACCCTCTCAGGAGAAATCTAGCAAAAGGTTCTTTATATATCACTTGAAAGAACCACTTTACAAAAAGCCCTGCCATGAATGTCACATATTCTCTGACTTTCTAAGAGGCCAAGGGCGTTTAGACCAGGACTCAGGTTGTTTCATCTGTAGAAGCTGTCATTTCCGGAGCAGAGACTTCTTAAGGTCTGAATGTCAATACTTCCAGCTTGTGCTCTTGGTCCCTAAGGACTGGAAAAATCAATGCTGTTACCTGGATAATTAATTTATAGACAGTTACATTGTTGCTATGCAACCTGAGTGTAGTCTTGCATGATAGGTAATTTTTTTGTAGTCAAAATTGTTTTATTTTTCATAACACATCACATGAGCTCTTCCTTTCTGCATTTCTATGCATGTGATCACATGGAAGGGAAATCTTTCATGATGTAATTTTACATTTTACCAAAATCTTATCAGCGACTATGGCAATGGAGGCTGGAGAGAGAACTTTGTTGTTTGGTGTGTTCACTGCTTATACGTTGTAGGGTTATCATCGTTACTTTACTGGGTTTGGTCATAACTTTTACTTGTTAATTTCTTTATTATAATACATGGCTGGTGTAATCCCTATTCCCATATTGAAAATATCATCATTAGGAGTCCCAAGAACCAAAAATAATCACTGCTGGACTGACATACACATACACGCATATATATTTCTGAAAATAAAACATGCTGTTTTTTTTGTTACCTGAACAAACAATTTTCTAATTAAATTTGTTACTAAATCTAGAAATAGACATATTTTTCTTTCAGAGAGCCAAGTGTTGCAAATGATGAATTTTGATGATAAGGAGAATTTTGACGAATTGGATGTGTGGTATTGTGACATTGGGTGCTAGGTGCAACCTATACCATATAGTTTAATATATATTTTTAAAGATTTATTTTTATTATTTTCATCAGAGAGAGAGAGAGAAAGAGAGAGACAGAGAGAAGGGGGTGGGCTGAGAGCAGTATCCATAGTTGACATCATTAGTTTTTTATATAGTTTCATTACACAGGTGGGCACAGGGCTGCACAGGGCAAGAACTGGGCTGGGAGCCTTCAACATGCCCCTACGAGCTGGGGACCTCCTACATGGGAAACAGGCCTGGACGGGAGCCGACCTGGAGGCCTCCCACATGGAAAGCTTGTCCCCCATGAGCTGGGGGCCTCCTACATGGGAAGCATGCCCAGGAGAGAAACAAACTGGGTTCATACCCCACCTCAGCATATGGGTCCTCATGAGCCAGGGCTGGAATTCAATCCTTGGACCCTGGGGCTGCAAATTGAGTGCTTAAGCCACTGAGCCATTCTAGTATCCCCATGTATTTTTTATTTTCTTTATTTACTTGAGAGAATGTGAGAAAGAGAGAGAAGGGGGAGGGCCCAGAGCAGTCTCCGTAGTTGCACATCATTAGTTGTGACATAGTTTCATTCCACACAGGTAGATGTGGGGCCATACGTGGTGAGACCAACTCAGGGGCCTCTCATACGGGAAGTGCAATCTTTGCTGTGGAGCCATCTCATCAGTTAGCAGTTGTGCCGCAGTTCAGTGTATGGAGTTTGCACTGGCTGGAGCCAGGAATCAAACCCCAGACCTCACAATTACAAGGAAAGCACTCATCCACTAAGCAATCCTAGCCTCCTTGTGGTTTAATATTTTAAAGGGATTCAGGCTGGATCTCAAGGTGATATGTTGGCCATATTTAAAGACAATACTAATTCTTGGAAATGTCTACGTGAGTAGAATTGCTGCTCCAGCTAAATATCTCAGTTAAAATTCTGTTTGTAATGTGCATAACATTGCCCTTTTGATTTAGATATTTTATTTTATGCCCTGAATTTGTGTTCGTCCAAAATTTATACAGTAAAATTTTAATCCCCAATGTGAGGGTTGTAGGAGGTGAAGGCTTTGGGAGGTAATTAGATCATAAGGGTGGAGTCTTTAGGAATGGGAGTTGTGCCTTTACAAAAGAAGATGTTTTTCAGAACGTGAGGGTATAAGAAGAACTTGGAAATCTTCAACCCAGAAGCGGGCTCTCACCAGAACAGGACTATACTGGAATCCTGATCTACAACTTTCAGCCTCAGAATAGAGAGAAATAATTTTTTGTTGTTTGTAAACACCCCAGGCTTTGGTATTTTGTAAATGGAACCCAAATTAAGAAGGATATATTATTCATACATTTCTAATTAACCTTGACTTTAAAATAGTTTATGCTTATTTAATTATAAATTGATGAACATTCCAGGATTCTTAAAAGCATTTGGTTTTGGAAATTGAGCTTAACAATTGCAATAATTATGACTATCACAGGAAAGAGTTTGCAAAACACACAATATTGTTAATTTTATGAATTCTTACAATGTAACAGAAGTTAGTGAGCTCTAGATTAGAGAGGACAGATGAGTTTTGGACCTACCTGCATGACTAGGTTTGGCCACATTTTTCTATACTGTTTGTGCCTACGAGCCTGACTACATGACTTGCTAACCTTCCTTCTGCTTTGAACTACCAGCTTCTGTGAAACGCCTTATCCATTACTTAAAATTGTTACAAGGGATAGTTTTGCTTAAGCCTGTTTGTTTTCAAATGTAGTCATTACAAAAGATTGTATCTGAAAATAGTTTATGCATTAAGAATATTACTTGCCTCCCAAAGCAACCCAAATAGGAGGGCTGTTTAGTAATTTATAATACTTTGAAAAATCGGGTCTTTATGCACAATGTAGCACTTCTAAAAGTGAAAAGGCTGCTGAAAAATTGTCTTATATTGCTTAAATATATGGAGCTACAAGGCAGCTGGCTATTGCAAATAGCACTGCATAAATTATATAAACTTGAATAGAGCAGATTTGAAATGAATAGGAAGAGCAACTATGAGACTTTTCAAAGAAAGTGTTGCTGTTTGACAAAACACCATACACTTCCCCAAAACATGTTAATTAAAAAAATTTGCATCTATTCCACATGGATCACATTTCCATTGGGGAATTAGAGATATTCACTGAAATTTTAGTGACATATCAGCAGCTAGTAGTCCTGAATGGATAAGTAAACCAACCAATGATAACTCAAGTCTCTTTTAACGAACAATAGAGCAAAACATACATTTAAGGAATGAACCAACCTTGGATTTCAATCTTAAAAGTTATCCTTAGATGTTGATGGGTAAAATACTATTTAATAAAATTAAGTTCAAACGTTTTAGTTCATTGTGTTTGACAGAGAGAGACAGAGAGACAGAGAGAAGGGGAAGGGCCCAGAGCAGTCTCCATAGTTTTACATCATCAGTTTTGGACGTGGTTTCACTCCACAGGTGGGTGAGGGCCGTGCAGTGCAGGAACTGGGCTGGGGGCATCCCACATGGGAGGCACACCCCAGCATATGGGGTTACACAGGCCAGAGTCAGAATTTCATCTTCAGATCCTGGGGCTGCAAGTTGCGCTCTCAACCAGATGAGCCATCCAGGCATCCCCAAGTTCAAACTTTTTTTGGTATTGAAATAGTTACAGTGTGAATTCAACCATAAGCATTATCTTAATACTTTTTTTATTAGAACATGTGTTATATTTTTATTTAAAAACGTACACCACTTAAAACAGGTATATGCTTTTTATAACTTTAAATTGACAAAATTATTTTATATGCTTAGGTTTCTTAAAATGTAGATTATTTTAATGGATATATTAGTAGCGTCTTAAAACTTTGATACCTTGTAAAAATCCTCTTGGAACAATTATAAAGGAGATTATCAGTGATTCCTAACAATGTACAACAATTGTGGCTCTAAAAACTACTCATCTGACATCATTTAAACTAAATTAAATGTTTGCAGGTGTTCATAGTTTTAATATTCTTTGATTAAGCATAGTTTATGTTCCTAAAAATAAAATTCTAGTTCTGCTATTTATTGTGATCTAAAAATCTCTATTAACCTATCGAGAAAAAAACATTAAGTGAAAGTAGTCAGCCTTCTTTACCTTTTTTTCCATAAGTTCATCTCACTTATTGTACTTGTTTAGTTAACTAGATATACATACTTTAAATATTCTTCTGAGATCATTTACTCATATTAAGATTTGAGAAGATAACATCAGACAGAATAGACTACCTTTATTTCACAATGATAACTGTGGAAATCGCTCTAAAGTTGAAAAGTCTTACTAAATAAAATCAGGAGAAGCTATAGCTGAAGCACATGCAAAAAAAGACTGAAAGTTTTAAATTTCACTGTAAACTCAATGAGAATCAAGTGTGGTGTGCCTGCCTTTAAAAGCAAATGCCTTTGAAGGCTCTATTTGCTTTGAAATGTGACTGAAGTGGAATGGAGGTTAGGGAGGGGGTGGTGGGGGAAACCATATATTAAGAACACTAGAAAGAAACAGAGAATGTTTAGCTTGGAGGAGAGAAAACTCTCGGGGCAGGTATGAGAGCTGTCTTAAAATAGTTGAATAACTTCAATATAGAAGGATAATTAAACTGGAGCAGGAGGTTTAGACTGTTTTACATCTGAAGAACTTTCGGTTCTGAGACTGAATGATTTTGTGAACGATGCTAATCTCTTCCAAAAAAACAATGATGGTGATCATTAAGAAATTATAATTAATATTTAATCACCTGCTTTTCAAGAATTCTCTCATCGCTGACCCCAGTGTTATCTGTGTTCACCAGCAGTGGTGAAAACATCAGAAAAGTGATGCTGAAGCAAAGAAATATAATTGGGCACCAGGGATTTGGAAAACTCAGTGGGGTTAGTCCTTTTGAGAAATGTTAAGCATAAGCTTAGAGTCCCCCAAATCTTGGTGTATATAGAGCCTCTTTGTGGCTGTACCCCAGATCTAAAGGATGGTGTCTTGAGCTTCTATCAGTCAGCTGAAGGCTCTGAAGGATGGGTGACAGGCCAGTTCTTAAGCCTAGTAAGTGAAAATTATAAGACTGGGGACTCTAGGCTCTGAAAAATTTCAGTAATTGCCACAGTGGTTTAGGATGGCTTCCAAATGCAACCCTGTGAAAGTCATTGCGATTACAACCAGCAATAGTGAAGCTTGTAAATGCTGAAGGCAATATTTACATAATTCTGTTTTTCCATGTATAGCATATTAATTGATTGGTCAGAAGCCCCAGAGGATGTTTACTAGGAACATGCAATTCTCTTACCCTCGGTGTACAAAAATACGTTTTCTTGGTGATAGTGAAGTTATTCAAAGCCCATTACTGATGACATAACCTAAAGTTCAATTGTTAAGGACATGCTTTAATTAACTTTCCATTAATTTTGGAGAATAGGATTGATAAACGTCTAACTAGATAAAGTAAAATGATTGTTTGAAATGAAAGAATTCCTTACACAGCACTGAGATTATAGAGAAACAACAAAATTGCCTTTAAATAAACCACCTAGGTAATATCATTGATTCTCCAGTTCAAAGAAATGATGACCCTTGGGGACTTGGAGCAATAGATATAAATGCTGGGTTTCAGAGCTTCAAAACCGTTTTCTTCAAAGAGCACAGCTAAAGGAGATGAAACAATTCTGACACTCTGTCAGAAGACCTTTTGGCCTCTTACGAAGTCGATGGAATCTGACATGCGTCACAGGATTTGTAAAGTCGCTCCCTTGAGATTTATTCAACAAGCTTTTTAAACTGATAATAGTTGTTTTATGCCATCCAGCTCCTTAAATCTTTAATAATGTTTTTACTTATTGAAAAAAGCAGAGAAACAGAAAAAAATTACAGGAACACATGCTCTGGGACAAAGGTACTAATTTAGTAACAGTACCAATGGTCCTGTTTTCTAGAAACAAATCTAATGAACAAACAAATCAAAAGCACAAGAAGACTACTATATAGCAGTAACAGTTTATTTTATTTGTGTTTCTAGGGTCTTCAGGAGGGAACTACATAAGAGTTTAAAGCATAAGTGTTTATAATAAAAAGAAATGATAAATAAATGAAGGTCACTCTATGGTTGTATTTCTAAGGTTCCTGACAATTTTCATCATGTTGTTAATCAAGGAAAACATGTTTATAGTGGTACCTCGGTTCACGAACGCTTCTGTTCACGAACAACTCGGTTCACAAACAGAAAAGTTCATCAAAATATGCTCCGGTTCACGAACTCCGCTTCGGTTCACGAACAGGAGCCCCGGCCATTTTAATGCTATTTCCTGGCTGTCACATGGCTGTGACTTCCTGTAGGAAGATCGTGGAAAGAGACACAGAAAAAAGTACACTGTGAGTACTTTCAGTGACTTTTTTGATTTTTGTTGTGCTTTTAGCACATACAGTACTGTACTGTACTGTACAATACTGTACTTACTGTATTGTACAGTTCACCTGTTTGAGTGCTTACTGTACTGGACTCCCAATATGGCTCCCAAGAAGCATGGTGGAAAGAAGAAAGTGCGGAGCAGCAATGAAGGTGACAAAAACAGCAATGCAGGTGACAATGTGCAAACTGGAAATGCAAGTGACAATGTGGCAAGTGGAAATGCAAGTGACAATGTGCAAAATGCAAATGCAGGTGACAAGAATATGCAGCGCAAGCATGGTGGCAAAAAGAAAGTGCAGAGCAGTAGTAAAGGTGACAGCAAGGTTGTGAAGAAAATAACCATTGA
>PVKE010048514.1:0-11558 GCA_004027555.1 Craseonycteris thonglongyai | reverse complement strand
AGAGAGGTTCAGCAAAAGAGAAAACCAAAACAGAGTCTGCTGAGGACTACAAAAATGGCACTTCCAACTTTAAAGATTTATTTTTATTGTTTTTTGGGTTTTTTTAAGATTGATTTTTATTGTTTTTGACAGAGAGAGAGAGAGAGAGATACAGAGACAGAGAGAAGGGGGAGGGCCCAGAACAGTCTCCATAGTTGCATATCATTGGTTTTTCCACACAGTTTCATTCCACAGGTGGGTGCGGGGCTGCACAGGGCAGGGACTGGGCCGGGATCTCACCGCAGCAAGAACTGAACTGGGGGCACTCCCCAGTTCAGCATATGGGTCCACAAGGGCCAGGGCTGGGATTCGATCCTCGGTCCCCAGGGCTGCAAAGTGAGCACTCAACCCACTGAGCCATCCCGGCTTCCCATATTTTTATTGTTTTTTGACAAAGAGAGACATAGAGAAGCGGGGAGGGCCCAGAGGAGTCTCCATAGTTGACAGCGTTAGTTTTCTATATCGTTTCACTCCACAGGTGGGTGTGGGGCTGCACAGGGCAGGATCTGGGCTGGGAGCCTCCCGCATGGGCCCCAGCAAGAACTGAACTGGGGGCACATCTCAGTTCGGTATATGGGTCCGACGCATGGGCCAGGGCCAGGATTCAATCCTCGGGTTCCAGGGCTGCAAAGTGAGCACTTAACCCGCTGAGCCATCCCAGCTTCCCCATTTTCAACTTTAAATATACAAATGTAAAGAAAGTCCTCCCCAATACCTACTAGTGGATTGTGATGACAGAATACAAGAGTTAAAAGCCTGGGGATCCTGGCATTTCCTACCCTTTCTACACGTCTTTGAGGGTTCCTGCGCTCTATGCTAGCATTCCTCCTCCAGAACAACCTGCTTGCGGGCAGGGGCCACCATGTGGCTCACCCGCAGAACTGCACCTACTTTCTGAAGGCCTCCCTGCCAGCCAAATCCTGGCAGAAGGAAATGTCAAGCCTTGTACCACTTGCTCCCTACCCCATACTCTCCCCAGCAGTATTAGTCTGCTCCTTTCCATCTCTTCCCTCCTCTCTCCAGGAGTCTGCACCCTCTCTCCAGTTGGGTAAAGTAAAGCAGTCATTACCGAGTGAACAATGAAGACCTCACTCTGCCCGCTCCACAAGCAAGGGGCCTTCTCTATGTGGTCCACAGGCCGAGCAACGGGATGAAGGTGAAGGCAACAGGGAAAGGGGACAGCTGCCCAAGGAAGTACAGAGACCTGCCTGGTTCACAAAACTGCCCAAAGTGAGGAATGGAACATTTTATCTACAGTTTGCAAGACATAGGACATCAGCTTGGGCCCTTGAAGGAGCACTGGTCAGTGTGGTTCTGTGTCACTTAACAAAAACGTCAAGGCCAACACTACTGGAGACCTCCATGGACATCTGGGTCTAAGAATCTTTCTCCTGCTCTCAGCCACTGCACCTTAAATGCTTCCAGGAGACTAAAGAAGACACAACTTTCAAGCACACTTACAGTCCTTTCAGAGTAAGAAAGGAAATTAAAAGAATAAAATCTAAACATATGAATTCTCATAAAGAAAAATATAAAAGTTATCAAAGAGTTAGCTCTAAAAGCACCAGGCATTGACAATCAGAGAATAATACCAAACGTGTAAAGGGTAAGTAATGCTAATACTATTAAATTGCTTCAGAGTTTAGAAAAGAATTTCTGGGGAACCTGGGATGGCTCAACAGGTTGAGCACTCGCCTTGCAGCCCCGGGGTCTGAGGATCGGGTCTTGGCCCCAGCCCCATGTACTGAACTGGGGTGTGCTTCCCATGCGGGAGGCCCCCAGTTCAGTTCTCGCCTCCTCCCACCAGTTTAGACCCCAGCTCAAGGGGGCATGCCTCCCATGTGGGAGGCCCCTGGCATGGTTCCCGTCCTGAATGGGCCCCTGCCCATCTGTGTGGAACAAAACCGTGTAAAAAACTGAAGATGTACAACTATGGAGACTACTCTGGGCCCTCCCCCTTATCTCTCTCTCTCTCTTTCTCTGGCAAAACAATAAAATAAATCATAAAAAAAAAAAAATTTCCTAATTCGTCTTATGCAATAACTAAATCATTCATACCAAAACCTGACTAAATATGGTGTGCACACACACACAACAGTCTAATATCACTGATGAATGTAAAAACCCTAAATAAAATACTAGCAACAGAACCAAGCAGCCCATTTTTAAAAAGCATGACCAAATGGAATTTACTCCAGGAATGTAATAATTGTTCAATATTAAGAAGTCTATTAACATACTCTCTCACATTAAAAGATCTAAAGATGAAAAATAATAATTTCATTTCCACTGATACTGAAAAGGTATCAGACGAAATTCAACCACCAATCTTAGATAAACATAGTGAATAAAATAAGATCAACAGTGTGGAAGAGTATCTGAAATGACTCCCAATGAACCCCACCTTCTAATCTGTGTGCCCTAGGTACTCCTCCCCGATTGTGGGCTGGAGTTTAGTGACTTGCTTCTAATGGAATACAGCAAAATTGAAGGACTGTCACTTCCACAATTAGGTTATAAAGACTGAGTTCCAACTTTTGTATGCACTCTGGTGCACACAGCTACCATGTTGTGTGCTGCCCGGGGAGGCCCACATGGCAATGAACTGAGTGCAGACTCCAGGCACAAGCCAACCAAGAACAGAAGGCTCTAGTCACCAATTCTACAAGGAACTGAATCCTGCAACAACCACATGAGTGAGCTTCAAAGTGAGTCCTCCAGTTGGGCCTTAAGATGACTGCAGCCCCACAACACTTTGATGGCAGGCTTGAAAACCCACAGCTGATCCAGCCACGTGACCCCTTGATTCCTAACTAGAGAAGCTATGAAATAAGGAATGCGTGGTGCTTTAAGCCAGTAAGTTTTGGGACAATTTAGGCTGGAAAAGTAAACAAAGGGCAATAGTGCTAAGTGTAATGCAGGAGGACATAAATGACCCTAGCTTGGACACAGGATGGTGGGTTACCTGTTGAGCAGTCCATGTGTGTCAGGCCGAGCTCAGCGGCAGCTTTCATTTTCTTAGCGGTGTGCCCTGAGGTAGCGGGTGAGACCAGAAGGCTTGTGGTAGGAAAACAGGAAGCATTTACACCAAGGCTACTGTGTGGTGCATGTTCAGCCTGCTCCATCTTCCTTTTCCGAGATGGCACAGCAATGGAAGAAGGAGCCACTGCCAATGCAGTCTGTGCTCTCCCAAGTACGTGGCAGCCAGGGACGGAATGCTGGAGCAGGAAATGGTCAATCCGGGCCTTCAGGGAGGGGTGAGGCAGGGGCTGGGAGTGTGGAGTAAAGGCTACCCCTGTGAAGGGGTCACTGGGCACCCGGCCCCACGTGGCTTCACTGTGGTTACACTTCTCCAGTGTGCTCTGATCAATGACCTTGCCTGAGGGCAGCAGCATGGGGCAAGGCATGATCTCCAGAGTGATGGGATCTAGGAACTCCTCAGGTACATCCTGAATTACCTCAGTCAGCTCATGTAGGCTGGAGGGAGCTTGCTGGCCCTCAGACTGGCTCCCAGGGTCACAGTCACTCTCCATGGGCAAGGCCGGGGCCTGCAGAGCCAAGTCCTGAGGAAAGCTCTCTGAGGCAACTAGCAGGACACTGTCTATTACCTCCTGTGAGCAGGTTTTGGCTGGCTGCCCCCACACTTCCAACCGCTTGATACAAGGGATACCGCTGCCTGTCACATGGGTGATACAGATCTTCAGATGGGCCACGTGGTTGAGGGAAAGAGCCCCTTTACTCCAGAGCTCCTGAGCCACAACAGCAGGGGAAGGGAGTGTAGATTCCATTGGGCCAAAAGGTGGCCTGGCCTTGAAGCCCCTATAGCTAAACACCACTTGGCTCTGGTTTTTCAAGAAGACTTTGCCTACCAAGGTGAATGCCTCCTTGTCTGGGATCGATGGCTCAGCTGGGCCTGGGGTCCGGCACTCAGGGGTAGGCCAAGAACCTCTGCTGGATAAGGCAGATGTGTACACTTCTAGGCCAGTGACGTTCTGGCTTCCTCCAGCTGCAAGGTCTATGTTAATCCTACAGATTTCCACACTGAAGGGAAAAGAAACTGTCACATAGACTGGTGGTTTAATGAAATACTCTGTCCTAAAGCCATGACTTCTCTTTGTGAGGTCTTCAGAGATGAGATTTTCTACTTCATAGCCATCAGCTGATATCTAGATTTAAAGACAAATATGAGACACAATGACTTGATGAGATCCAAATGAAGACAACTAGTTTTCAAGAACTTGCCACTTCTAAGAAAAAAAAAACAACACGTTTTTAAGAGAGACAGAGGAGGAGGGAGGGCCCAGAGCAGTCTCCATAGTTGTACATCATTAGTTGTGACATAGGTTCATTCCACACTGGTGGATGTGGGGCTGTGTAGGGTAGGAACATAACTGGGGGGCTCCTGCATGGAAGATGAGAACTTTCATCATGGGTTCAACAGTTACCAGTTGCACTACAGTTCAGCATATGGGTTTGCACAGGCCAGCGATGGGATTCAATCCCCAAACTTCGTGGTTGCAAGTAAGTGCTCAACCTGCTGAGCTATCCTGGCATCCCCAAGAAAACTCTTTTTAAAAAAAGCCCGAAGTTCCTTATTTAAAATTACATCGAATTCTCCTGGGTTTTTGTGCAGGTATCCAAGATCAGGTCAAAGGCTGAGGGCAACTGTGCCCCCAAGTACTAACCAGCCTTAAAAAATATGAGCAACGAAACTCTGCCCAATCCAACCAAAATCCCTTCAAAATAACATCTCTTGGAAGAGGAGGAATATATACTAGTGATTTTTTTTTTATTTCAGTAGATGAAAACATGCAGATTTAGGGAAAAACACAGATGGTCATTTAAGTTCTCAATTTTGCATTTGAACTACCCATTATAATAAGTTTCCCTAGGAAGATATAACAAACAAGCTTCTTGTAAATCTATGATAAAACTTGGTGGGGAAAAAAAAATGTGTGCACAGGGACAAGGATCACAAAAACAATCAGAAATTTTAAACAGTGCATGTGCTATAAGATGTGACTGTAAGAAACTTTTTCCTCCTTTAAAACATCTAATACTTGTTATAACCAATGGAAATTGTAAGATCTTTGTTTGAAGGAGTCAGCTTAACAAGCTGGGAACTGAAATAGTATGCTGAGTGCAAAACTCCAAATTAGGGGAGGGGTTCAATTCTCCCCTTAGAGCTAGCTTCTTTATTCCCTTCTCTGAGCTGTGGAAAGATACTCTCCTTGCTCCAAAGGGAAGACAGTTGAGTCACATAAGAACGAGGAATCCAAATAACAAATACAAGCCATTACTTCTAGCATTTGAAGCTACAAGAACCTGGGGGATAGGGTATTTGTACCTTTACTATGACTTCGATTAGAATTAAAATTCATCATCAGGGGATGCAAGGATAGCTCAACTGTTTAAGCACTTACCTTGCAACCACAAGTCCAAGGAAAGAGTCCCAGCCCAGCCTGTGTAATATGCTGAACTGCAGTGCAGCTGGTGGCCACCAGGATGGCACAGTGGCATAAGGTTCTCGCCTCCCGTGCGGGAGACCCCCAGTTCGGTTCCCACCCCGTGAGGCCCCACATCCACCTGTGTGGAATGAGGCCATGTCACAACTAATAATGTACAACCATGGAGACTGCTCTGAGCCCTCCCCACTTCTCTCTCCGTCTTTCTCACCTTATCTCAAACAATAAATCTTTTTAAAAATTTATCATCAGAGGGAAAGGCACAACAATGCCACCTCCCATTGAGTCACAGCTCACCTTGTGACAAAGCTGTCTTAGTCTAGAGGTGCAGCCTGACCCACCCTTACCTAAACATCATCTAGTGGAATCTAAAACAATGATGGTGAAAGCACATTAAGCCTGAATTAAGTTCATTATACAAGGTAGAAAATGGGGAAAACATGAAAAACAGCTATCGTGTATATGCTTGTTTTGTTTACCTTGTTGCAGGAAATTCTTGGTCTGAACTGTGGAAGGCAAAGATTTATTACCATCTTTGTGGCTGAAAGGATAGCTTCCAAGCATCAGAAATAGCCTTAAATAAAAAAATAAAACTTAACATTAGACAAGTTAAAGTTCAATTCTAAATTTTAAGGAGTTAATTCCTAAAAGAGAATCAAATGGAATAAAAACTTTCATACACACTCTCTCTCTCTTTGTATCACACATATGATGCTGGGGAAAAACTGGTCACTGAAAAATTGCGGAGACTTCTACTACACACTGAAGAGGTTGGCAGACTGCTGGTTCTCTGGCTGGCAGCTACTCTACAGCCCAGTGGAGGCAAGGGCCTGTCAGCTCAGCAAGGGGTTCCCCTTAGGAAAGGGAGGGTCACAGGTGGCTGAGCTCAGACCAAGAACAGGCCTACTTAGCTAGAGGGTTCAGAATAGAAAGGGTCATAGAAAAGTCACAGCGGTGCTAAGCATGTGTTATTTAACACACGTTAACGCAATTGTATTATTAAAACAAAAACAGTAAGACTCAAAAGTATCATTCTTGAGGAACAGAAAATTTTAGGGTTAGAGAGCACCTTAACAGGACACTGAATTCAAATAGTCATCTTAATGACTAATGTCCAGAGTGGGGAAAACAGGTGAAGGTGGTCAAAGGGTACCAACTTCCAGTCAAAAGAGAAATAAGTTTAGGATGTTAAGATGGTGACTATCGTAACAATACTGTATTGTATATTTGAAAACTGATAAGAGAGTAGCCCTTAAAAGTTCTCATCACCAGAAAAAAGAACTGTAGTAACTACATGAGGTGATTGATGTTAACTAATTTATCACAGTAGTCATTTTGCAATATATACATATATCGTCATGTTATAAACCTTAAGGTTTTGTAATGTCATGTGTCAATTATAGCACAGTAAAACTGGAGGGGAATAAATGACCAATGCCCAACAGCCTTTGTTATTGTCTATAGAGAAGTAGGAAAGCCACTAGAAACATTCCTCCCAGTGGCAAGCCTGTCCAGTGGATCTGAACTCCTTGGATGAGGCCAGCCAGCCTTCTATGTTTTTCCATCTGCCTGGAAAGGCCACGGAAAACTCTTGTTAGCCCAATGGGAACAGGGCCATCCTCTGGGGTCTTTGTTGTCATGATCAGGTGTCACTTGCAGAGGCCAGGTATTTTGGTTGCCCTGCAACATTTCAGTGGGCAGTTTCTACACAGTGACGGTCTGCAGAAACTACCCACTAGGAGTTTTAAGTATTTTTTATCTCAGCCTAGTCCCTAACACAGTTTTACCTATAAACAGAAAGTATTTTTTTCTAAGATTTATTTTATTGTTTGAGCAGAGAGAGAGAGGGGACAAGGCTCAGAGCAGTCTCCATAGTTGTACATCATTAGTTGTGACATAATTTAATTCCACACAGGTGAATGTGGGGCCACGTGGGGCAGGGACCAAACTGCGGACCTCCCACATGGGAGGTGAGAACCTTTGCCCGGCAGTTACCAGTTGTGCCACAGTTCAGCACGTGGGTTTGCAGAGGCCAGGGTCGGGGCCAGGATTCAAGGCAAGTGCTCAACCTTTGAGCTATCCCAGCATCTCCCAGAAGGTATTTTTAACATGGTTTTAATACATGCTAACTTTTCCAGGATGGGAACTTTCATGGAAATCAGAGGAAGATCATACTTTGATTTGTTCAGATATTTACCAAAAGGTGTTTACCATTTCTGAAATCACATCACTGAGTAATGCTAGAAGACCTGACAGTCTACATTTGTAGCAGTCTCCATTCTAGGTGATTCTACATATTGGTGAAAGCTTCTGATTACTACTTTATGCCTCTTAGTATGATCACACCCAAACATTTACACGAGAATAAATTTTATCACATTTTAAAATTTCCCCTTTATAGTACTGTTGCGGCATATGTGTGTGTATGTGTGTGTGCATGCACACATGTATTTATGTATATGTGTGTGTGTATATACATGTATATTTAGTATAATATGAATATGTGTGTGTGTGTATGCACTGCCACATGGAGTTCTCTCTTTTCCACTTTGCCTTGATGGGAAGGGTAAGATAAAAGAGATAGAAACTTTGTTAAAATATCAAAATACTGAGAGGCAGTTAATACTATTAGTAAGATAAAGGTACCACTAGTCTGCAACCATCTCTAGTCTGCAATCATCTCTATCTCCACAATCCACATCTTAGGCCTTTTTTCCTCTCTTTCAAGGAAAACAAACTCTGGCAGATGCCAACTTCTTGAAGTATTGACTTGATTTCCTTATGGGAGGCATTGATTTAATCAACATTTACATTCTTCCTATCTTGTTATTTTCTTGGACATTTCACAATGTGATCTTTTAACTTTATTTTACAGATCATTAATTTCTCTGAGAGCCTAAGTGCTAGGACCAGAGCAAGTTGAGCAGGGTGTTCTTGGAGCCAGGACAAACATCTTTTCTGTGAGTATAAATAAAGCAAATGGAAAAGTCTTCAAAACTTATCTGAGGGGAAGCCGGATGGCTCAGTGGGTTAGGTGCTCACTTTGCAGCCCCGGGGACCGAGGATCGAATCCCGGCCCCGGCACGTGCGGACCCATATGCTGAACTGGGGAGTTCCCCCAGTTCAGTTCTCTGTCTGTGTATCTCTCTCTCTCTCTCTCTGTCTCTCTCTCTCTCTGTTAAAAACCAATAAAAAAAAAAATTTTTTTTTAACTTATCTGAGTACCCAAGTCAATAGTAAATGGTAGCATCAGATGGAGTTGCCAGATGTGACCACCCTCGGAACAGGCCCTTTGCTTTAACCACTGGCTCAGCTATCACCAGACACCTGCTCCCGTGGTTGGACTTAAGAGATGAGCAGGATGAGAAGGGCAAGGCTGAACAAAGGGCTTTCAGACTTTTCCTATCTCTTAATTTTTAAAAATTCCACCTCAGATACCTGAAAGGAAAGTCTGACTGTCCCACCAAACAATGCAATAATGTGTAAAGTCTTATCTTCATTGTGTCTCAGTAAACACAGAGCTCACTCTTCTAGTGAGTCATTAGACAAGGACCCTCTAGTAGCAAAAACACCTCTGGCCAAGGATGCACATACACAAAACAGCTTAAGAGACCACCAGGGACTTTATTTGATTTAAATCTTACTAACTGGTTAGCCTTAAAGTGGGCACCATTATCAAGAAACTGAGGTTCAAAGACAGGTTAAGCTGGAACTCAGATTCCAAACCTTCCCAAACCACCCTGGTTTGCCTACTTGGTCACCATTTACCTTGAAAAATTTATCAGGAAATAATATGGATACAACTTTTTTTGGTGTTACTTAGGTAAATTTTTTTTAAGATTTATTTTTATTGTTTTTGATAGACAGAGACAGACACAGAGAGAAGGGGGAGGTCCAGCACAGTCTCCATAATTGCATATTATTGGTTTTTCCACATGGTTTCATTCCACAGGTGGGCGCGGGGCTGTGCAGGGCAGGAAGTGGGCCGGGGTCTCACCCCGGTGAGATACAAACTGGGAGCACTCCCCAGTTCAGCATAGGGGTCCGCACAGGCCGGGGCCAGGATTCGATCCTCAGTCCCCAGGGCTGCAAAGTGAGAGCTTAAACCACTGAGCCATCCCAGCTTCTCCTACTTAGGTAAATTTGATTTCATTCATTAAAAAGAAAATCAGTTTTTCCCAACTTAAAATTAATGTGGTTAAGCTCTATTATGTAGACATATAGAACCTTGACTGAGCTATTCAACATGTATTGGATCAAGCCTCAAATGGCTTTTTGAGGAAAATCTTTAGGCAAATAAGCCTCCTAGTCAAGCATCTCACCTCATGAGGCTGCTCAACCTTCATCAGAGGTGAAATCCATTAGTCAACAATTAAAGCACATGAACCTGTATCTGACAGACACAGTCTACTTGCTCTCTCACAGCACTTACCACAACTAATTTGAAAGAGTATTTATGGAGACTGTCCAGCCCCTCCACGTTAAATTCTTTTTAGTGCCAGCCTAAGTGGCACCTCTTGCTTCCTTGCCTGGCATCCTTGGTGGCTGCTGCATTCACATTTCACACGACCATCTGACTGACTTTTTAGCAGTGTGGATCCTCAGCTGTAGCAAAAATAAATGTTTAACACACTGATAAAAACTCAGTGGCCAACCGGATCGGTGAAGATTCACGACACCAGGGTGACACAACATCAGCTGAGAACCGCGATTTTAGTCTCTAGACTGCTATTCATATTATTCCCTTGAGCTGCCCCTCAGGGCAGTGCACAGGACCATCTCACATTTTTCTCAGCCATAACCAGCACACACTCCCTGCCCCACTGCAAATGCTCTTATTAAACTGTCCACTGGTTCTGTGTGGCCCATTAGCAAGAAATTTCAAAGAAATAGCTCTATCTGTAATATTGGATGCTGTTTCACTAGGTTGTCAAAATGATCATTCTCTACTTTGCCACAGTATCTTATCTTTGAGACTTATGAGAAAATTCTCTTTGGTCTCAATACTAGGTTCTTCCAACCACTGCAATATTTTATGGCATAAATATGAATCATATAATGATCACAATCATTTCTTTACTTTGGCTGCTAGAAAGCTCAGAATAAAATCTGTGGCCCATTCCTCAAATTTCTTTTTGTCTGAGTTCTTCAATTATTTTTATGTCATAGTGTATATTATATATGTCACCATGTATATTATGTCATAGTGTATATTATAACTTGCTTTTCTATTAAGTATTACTTTGTTTTCTTTCTTTTTTTAAAGATTTTATTTATTTTTATTGTTTTTGACAGAGAGACAGACAGAGAGAGACAGAGAGAAGGGGGAGGGCCCAGAGCAGTCTCCATAGTTGACAGCATTAGTTTTCCATATACTTTCACTCCACAGGTGGGCACAGGGCTGCACAGGGCAGGAACTGGGCCGGGAGCGTGCCACATAGGCCCCAGCAAGAACTGAACAGGGGGCACACCCCACTTCAGAATATGGATCCGCATGGGCCGGGGCCGGGTTTCCATCCTTGGACTCCAAGGCTGCAAAGCGAGCGCTTAACCCGCTGAGCCATCCCAACTTCCCCTTATTTTAAGGTTTTCTATGTTGAAGTGTGCATATCTAGTTTATTCATTTTACCGTAACTTCTTCATAGTCTTGTCCTCAAATGTTCCTTCTAACAGTGATTATGGAATATAAACATTTGTAACAGAGCTTTCTGTAGATGATATTCAGAGTAGGAAAGGATAGACTAAATCAATATTTTTCAATGTGTGGTTTTGAAATCAAGTTATGGGTTGAAGAAAAGTAGCAGTTAAAAGAGAATACAGGGGAAAGCCGGGACGGCTCAGCGGGTTGAGCGCTTGCTTTGAGGCCACGAGGACCGAGGATCGAATCCCGGCTCCGGCCCAGGCAGGACCCACATGCTGAACTGGGGAGTTCCCACAGTTCGGTTCTCTAGCTGTCTCTGTCTCTGTCTCTCTCTTTATCTGTCAAAAGTAAAATAGAAATAAATATGCACTGAAGATAAAATAATTACTCTCTATAAATATAAAAAAAAAAAA
>PVKE010048513.1:0-11559 GCA_004027555.1 Craseonycteris thonglongyai | reverse complement strand
CTATGTTCCAATATATAACTGTAGCTCTGTATAACACATACACACACATGTATATATATGTATATAAAAAATATATTCCTATCTCTGAAATTTTTATTCTCTTTTGTCAACTAAATTCTGAAATAGAAACCATCCATGCCTTATAATTTTTTTATTACTCTTTTCCAAATTTAACCTGATGCTAAAGTATTTAATAAATACTCGAGTTAATGTAAAATTGTTTAAGCTGTTAATAACCTACTAATCTATTATAATCTTTTGTTTCTAAATTGGAGGCCTATATCAGAAATCTAGAAGATAGGTATATACAGAGTATAATAACTGGTACAAATATAAACCAGTAATTTATTGCAGAAATAGCTATTTATATGCAAAACAAGTACATGATCCTTTGTGAATTGTGATTAAGTAGTTTTATAAATTTCTTAAAAGTGCCTTATTAGCAATGAACAGTTATATATAGGGAGTAGCTAACTCCACATACTATTGAATCAGAACTTTCTGTGTTAGATTTGTATGCTTCTTTTCCACTGTAGTTTGGGTCTATTTTAAAAGCTATGGACATTAATGGATTAAAAAATAACATAGTCAATATTGTTTGAAACTATGTAGTCTCAAACTACATGCTTCACTGAAGCTGCTTAAAGTAGTGTAACTCTTGTTTAAAAAGAAAATGTAAGTTGGAGAAGTGAGAACAATTTTAAGGGAGCTAAATTCACAAGTGAAGGGCAGTGATATAGGAAAGAAATGACTTTGATAATGTGTTCTGAGTGCAAAAATCTATAGTAGAATTATGTTAGAGCTAGCTGTCTCTTCTATTACAATTTGGTACTAGCTGTGTGGAAGTTTTAAAATATAAACACTGGCTGACAATACACAAAATTAGAAACCTTCTTTATGTTACACAATGGACGTTATTTGTATCAGTGTCATTTATCCAATGACTCCACAAACCACAGGAATGATATAGTTCATAAATGTACACACTGTTTCAAGGGATGTGATGAAATACTAAACTTTTATTGTATCAGCTTAAGTCTGTTTAAGCTTATTATGTTGCATAAAGTCTACTACAAGGTGTCTGAAAAAAAAAAGGTGGAAGTTTAAATCACAATTTGCAGGGTAGAATTTCACTAAATCAATTGATTCTTTGAACTAAAATTACAAATGATAATCTTCAGGACCTCAAGTCTCCCACTACTTTTACATTTGCATTTATATATTTTCAGCTGACTCAGTCCCATTGGCCAAGTCCAGTGCGTACCATGTTGGTACATTTTCTCCTTTGCTTTAATGTAAAAATTAGGCATATTATTGCCTAAATATAGTCTGTAGAGTTTGCCGGGGAAACACTCTTTCTGGTCTTAGACTTGGGATATGAGCCATCGCCTTTGGATCTTATGTTTCTATACACCAATTTCTATGACATAACGGACAGTTTTTCTCAGGCATGTAAGTTTAAAATTTTGTAGAAAAATTGGAGAAGGGCTAGGAGGGTGTGAATTAATAACAGATTTGGACTAGTTTTGTTACTGGGAACAAAAGAGAAAAAGAAAATATTTTTCTGGTGGAGGAATTATACTTCTTCCTCATGGGAACCATGTGAAATTTATTTTGTTTATTGTTTGTTTGTTTTTTTTTACTTTAAAAAGTTCTTACAGTTTTATATTCTACCTGTAAGTGAAGTCACATGTTTATTAATATTTTCAGTCTGACTTTGCTTAATATGATGGTTTCAAAGTCCACCCATGTTGTCACAAATGGCTGTATTTCATCTTTTCTTTTTGCTGAGTAGTATTCCATTGTGTATGTACCAAAACTTCTTTATCTATTCATCTATAGTGGTTACCTGAGTGTAAAGGGGGAAGTGGGTGGGAGAGACGGGAGAGTGGGGGAGTAAGGAAGGATATCAAATATATGGTGATGGAAAGAGAACTGATTCTGGGTGGTGAGCACATAATGCACTACATAGATGATATAATATAGAATTATACACCTGGAACCTATGTAATTTTTACCAACCAATGTCACTCCAATACATTTAACAATTAAAAATAAGTTTTTACAGAGATGACTTTTCTTCATAAGTCTAGGCTTAAGTGAAGAGAAAGGAGCTTTACAAATATTAGGACATTTAAACGTGACAAGAATCCAACAGATCTGTGAACTGAGCTTTAGAGATATTAATGGTATTTTCCAGTTTATTTCATATTTTTTGGTCTGTAAATAGCAGAATATGTGATTCAAACTTATACATAAGATATCAAATTATATGAAATCCAAAGCTAAGGGTGGGCTTAGCATTGATTGATCTAATGAACCAAATATGTAATGAAGGACTCCTTTGGTTTCTCTGTGCAAACATAGGCTTCAACTTAAAGCAAGTTCCTCATGGGTCTATGACACATGGCAATGGCAACTGAACTTCATGCTTCCTCTTTCACATGCAGCAAGACTGAAAGAGAGGACATTGCTTCTGGAGGCACTTCGAGAAGAACAAGACAGACTTTTCCAGAACCTTCCAACGAAAGCAACCTTTTCCTTGAATTTCATTGCCTAAACCCAACTAATCTCATTGGTAGCATGCTGTACTATAGTGCATTCATAAAGAATCTGTAGTCATTTCCCTGTATCACCCTCCTCCGATATGACTGTCTCAGAGTAAAGTAGTAGTCCAATATCATGATTTTCAAGGTCAATCTTGATTTTACTTTTCAATACCATATAAATTTGTACAGGTTTTTGGCTTTAGTCTTGTATTATTGATAATAATATACTCTAAGTTCCATAAAAATTTTAAAATTAAAGTGCTAAGCCATATTATATAGACTTTGAAAATAATATATTCAAATGGCATTTTCTTATCATTTCCCCTTTTCATATTGCTCTTCTCACCCATTTTTCTGAGAAGATATTTTAATGGATCATTTTCCTTTGGACTGTTTGTTTGGTTAGTCCACAGGAGAATTTGAATACTCAGTAAATGTTTTTGAAAATTGAACATTTTGTTTATTGAGGATAAATTAAGCAGAATTTTCAGGTCTCAAACTCTAAGAGTTGTAATCTTGGACTTTCTCCATAATTAATCTCTTGTCACCATCAGAAGTAATCATTCACTTAAATAATTTACCAGCTGTGCTCCCAAATTAGTGTTTCAAATTACTCTTTATTTTCTGTAAATTGTCATTATTGGAATTTTTTAAAGATACACAAAATTATAGAGAATAGCATAACAAAGGTCCATATATACATAACCCAACTTCAATGCTTGTCAATATTTTTCCAGTTGGCTTTATTATAGTTTTCACTACATTCAATTTCCTCCCTAGAATATTTTAGAGGAAATTTCAGACAACATGTCATTTCACCTGTAAATAAATTCATTTGCATGGAGACCTTGTTAAAGGGTAAGAATTATGCAAGAAACAATTTCAAATGAATATGGCAATCACAGTCATCCCTCTAGATGTGCTTATGTAGTAGAGTGAAAAGGAGCCTTGGCAAGCTACTAGTTCTCTCGAGTTACAAGACCTGGCTCAGGCACACGTCAACAATGGGGTTTTGTTTATGTGCTTTTATCTCTGTGTCCTCAGTTCTCATTTCTAAAGTGAGAATTTAAAAATGTCTTACCGCAGAGACAAATGTAGGGTTCTTATAAGGATGCAGTATATAAAGAATGCAAATTGATTTATGTAAATGTCAAACAGAAAGTATTGAAGCAACATTTATAGAGCCTTCAGCATGGCAAGCACCAAATGAATGTGGTAGGTAGAAAGACAAGTATGTCAAAATGAATTAAAGGCATTATGTGTATGAGAATGTATGAAAAATATGAAGTTGAATCACCTCACCAAATATTTCTTTCAACTGAAGTTAAATAGGTAGCTATTGGGGAAGCTGGGATGGCTCAGCGGGTTAAGTGCTTGCTTTGCAGCCCCAGGGCCTGAGGATCAAATACTGGGCTGGGACCATATGCATCCATATGCTGAACTGGGGTGTGTGCCCAGTTTGGTTCTTGCTGGGGCCTATTTGGGAGGCTCCCAGCCCAGTTCCTGCCCTGCGCAGCCCCTTGCCCACCCTTGGAGAGAAACGATATAGAAAACTAATGCTGTCAACTATGGAGGCTGCTCTGGGCCCTCCCCCTTCTCTCTGTCTCTCTCTGTTTGTCTCTCTCACTGTCAAAAAGAATAAAAATAAATCTTTAAATAGGTAGCTATTTAGAAAAAGTGATTGAATATGTAGTGTATGCCTTTAGATCACTTGACATTTTAGTCCTTTGTCAATAAAACATCATATAATTGACAGACGTTTTCATTTTTTATTTAGATGCTTTATTATTATGAAGTAATAGCAGGGAAAATACTATGTTTTGTACAGTGCTGCTTAGATTATAGGTCAGATCTTTGAATCTACTTTACAACCTGTGTGTTTAGGGTATATTGTTCCCTGACATGGTACTAAATGGATTTTCTCACATGGACTCTTGTTAATTATTTGTCAATTAGGGGAACTACAGTGATTGATTGTTTGCAAGAAATTATGTTTTCCCCTAAATGATTTAAAAAACAGTAAGATTATTTTGGATTGATTAAGTTAAACTCAGTTCAACTAGACTCAAAAATTTTGAATTTTGTCTCTTTGGAGGGTACTATTTGTTTGTACCTGTGAGGGATGCAAAGATGAAAACACCACGGGCACTGCCCTTTCAGAGCTTGTAAGCTGTAAGCCTGTCGTAGAGAAAAACATTCCAAAAAAAAAAGTCTTCTGCTAGACAGAATAAAACAAATCTTTTAATGGGGTTATAAATAAGTGAGGACAGAGGAAAGCACAAGGAAATGCAGAGGAAAAGAAGAATGGGAAAATGTAAAATATTGGACTAATGAATTGCAATTTGTATCAAAAACCTTAAATAAAAAATCAAATACAGGTAATATATTTTCTTGCACTGAGAAGTCACTTAAAAAAGGAAGGAAGGAAAGAAGGAAAAGAAGAAAGGAAGGAAGGAAGGAAGGAAGGAAGGGAGGGAGGGAGGAAGGAAGGAAGAAAGGAATTGCATGAAACAAGGTTGAAGTCTAAAGAAAAAAAACGTTTATCTTTTTTTCTTTTTATCAACAAGCTCAAAGGAAGGTTAATAATATGTGCAGTATTGCAGTTGATAATAGAAAAATCTTACAAATACAAATAAAAGAGGGTTATAATCAGCAGTTTTTCTAAGTGCCCTAAATCACACTACAGGATTAAATGGTTTCTGTGGGAAAAAATGGCATAGAATTCGAGTCAGCTTTTTAGTCAAAGCAGTTGTTCTTGTGATTTTTGTGGAAGGCTCACAGAATTCATACTACCCAAAGAGCTTTCCCGGGCACCCTAGTGGTGCTTGTTTCATCACACTGCAATACTCAACTGTCTGTGTAAGTTATAAACAGATGACAACAATAATGGAGCTGATTACATTTCAGGGCTTTGTTCTCATCATTCTAGTGCTACTCGTATGTTACACCTTGTGTAGAACCTGATAATTAATTTTTCCCATTTTAAAAATGCTGTTAGGGAATCTTTGAGTGTTATCACAGCAGTCATGGGAGGACTCGCTATGAAATTCCTGTTGCTGTGAAGGGATGGTGAGGAATAATTTGACACCCAGCACTTTAAAGATGTGTACTTTATGCCTTTACCCGGCCTAAGAATTTCACACCACCCGGCGATAGTGGCAGAACAGGCCTCTTCTGCTCTTCGCCCAGGTGCCCCCTCAGTGTGGTCTTTCTCCATAGAGAAGCCCTGGGTCTCCCTGGGGCCAGCACAGTACGGAGTTCTCTCTGGAGTTTCTTCTTAGGCCAGCTGGCAGCTAAGTGAAGTGGGGCATGTATGCAGGCCTGTGTTTGGTGTTTCTTTGGTCACACATTCTTTGGGACTATTCTCAGCTTTCTGAAACTCTAAAACAGCGCCTGAAACATACAGAGCTCTATTTTCTCCCCAGCATCTTCATAGCTCTGTTCTCTGAGACAGTGAGGAGAGGATCATACTTACATACAGATAGAGTCAATTGATTTCCATTCATTGTGAGTCATGTTTGCTTTAATTGGTACGTAATCAATGCTCATTTTACTAAGACAGTTGGTATGCTCTGGTAATGAATTGCTTTTAATTTTGCTCTGATCGTTTGTGGATAGAGTCTCAAAAGTGGTATTACCTTGTTCATCTAAAACTGGAAATTCCAGATGGCAATTGACTGACATTACATCATACTCATTTGAAGAAGTTTGAATTCTTCATGTCAGCTTTTGTATTATTCTAATCAAAGAGGGTAATGCATGTAAAGGTACCAATAAAACACACAGAATCAGAGAAAAACACTATTCAATTGATAAGTGAATTTCTAAGGTTGAAGCATACTGATTAGAATTGAATTACTCAGAGTAGGTTTAAGATTGGGTTTCAAAACACCATTTATAATTGAGACAAACTGTTTTCCACCTCAATTGTATTTAAGAATTATATTTCCCATTTGGTAGTAAAATCACAAAGACAAACTAATTTATCAGGTGAGTGTGAAAGATATTTAGTCAAGCCCCAGTGGCTTATAAAGATATTTATATTTTTTCCTTCTATTTTACACAACTGAATATAAATAAACAAACCAGATTGCTAAATAGTGTGAGAAACATTTGTCTTTACATAGATTCTACTTAATTATAATGTTATTATCTGAGTAAAAAAATTTTAATTTGAAAAAATTTTGGAAATCACCTAAATAAACATTCTTACTTTACAAGTAAAGAAGAAGTGGCTAAGAAATCTTAAATAATCTAACCTAATAGCACAGCAAGTAAGAAAGATATAACTAGTAAATATCTGGTCTCTTGACCCCTACCAATGCAATTGCTACCACGTAATTTATAAAGCCATTTCTTACCTGTTTTAAATTGCTGCTTTTATAATATTTTATTTGATATATTTATTTGAGCTTATGAATTTCCTAAGAAACCTGGCATATTCTCTTATTCAGAAAACTAAGTGATTCATTATTCCTTAGTTCAACATACATTTATCACAGCCCTACAAAACATGAGCCCTAACTTTATAGAACTTATGCATGCTAGGCAATAAGAGAAAAAAGGAGAAAGCAGGCAATTACATTGGGACATGATATATAGCACAATAAGGTATCATACAGTGTAATGAGTACAGAGTATGAGTCCATCTTGGACAGAGGTGGATGGATTGTATAATGAAGTTTATTTCAAGTTGAGTCCAAAATGATTATTACCACCAAAGGGAAGCAGGATGGAACAAGTATGTCCCAGGATTAGGGATCAGAATGTGGAATAGAGTATGTCAAGGCTCAGAAGCAACACTGTGCAATAGTATTTTTGCTTTCAAGGATGTGCTAAGAGTTTGATTTTGCTAAAGCTGAGTGAATGACAAGAGAAGTGAGTAGATAAATAAATAAGGGTCAGACAATACCTGAATTTAAAACTGAGGGACATAGAGACCTACTGAAGGATCTTAAGGAGAAGATATAAAGTTCACTCTGATTGAAAGGCAGAAACTGGCACCACTGTGGCCAGAGCGACTGTCTTACTATGTAGTTTTTCTGCTTTAAATTATGCAGTGGTTCTCATTCTCCTTAGGACAGAGTCTAATCTCTTTACAAAGTTTATAGGGATCTGCCTCAGTTTCATCAAAAGAGATGCCAAATTTTAGCCACATGAGAACAGAATGTTTCCTGGCCTCTAGGGCATTGAAAATGGTGCTTCTTATCTGGGATACTTCTCCTCTTCCTTTTGTACAGCTGATATCTACACAGAAACTCTAAAGCAGCACTATGAGACATATAGAACTCTTCTCTCTCCCCAGCATCTTCATAGCTCTGTTTTCTGAGACGGTAAGTTTCAGCTTATGTGTTATTTCCTTCAGGAAGTCTTCCCTGAATTCACCCAGTCCCACACTAAGCTGGTTTTTAATCTACTCAGTATTATCACTATAATATTGTAATCTTTTTTTTTTTTTTTAGAATTTATTTTATTGTTTGAGAGGTGAGAGGTAAAGAGAGAGACACAGAGAGACAGAGAGAAGGGAGGAGGGCCCAGAGAAGTCTCCACAGTTGTTCATCATTAGTTTTGACATGGTTTCATCCTACAGAGGTGGTGTGGGCTACATGGGGTGGAACGGAACTGGGGGCCTCCTGCATGGGAAGTGAAACCTTTGTTGTCATGCCATCCCAGGGGTTACCAGTTATGCCACAGTTCAACATAGGAGTTTGCACGAGGAGAGATTCCATCTCCAGATCATTACAAGGCAAGCACTCAACCTCTGTTGATCTATTCTGGGATCCCTCATATTGTAAACTTACCATGTGATTGCATTAAAATGCTTATGTTCTTAAACAAATGAATGTTAACAATGCATGTATGATATTACATAAAATAAAAATAATAAATTTGACTCTGATGGAAACAGAAATTTTGATTGCAAATTTACTTATTTTTATGCACACTGCTATAAATTCTGTCCAGTAAATGCTTCTGGAATAAATGAATTAGAATGATATAAGCTGGGGCAATGAGACCAATGGGAGGTGGTTACAAATGTGATTAAGGATGTGACCAAGGGAATGAAAATGGAGTTGTATGGAAATGGATGGGCTCTAGGTAGAAGTGGGTGAAGGACATAAAGGGAAAGAATTGACTGGACCAGAGATCAGATGTGAAGGATAGTGGCAGAAAAATAGTTGACTTCCAAGTTTCTGACTTGTGCAATGGCTTGACCGTGGTACCAGTCACTGAGCTAGGGAGCCTAAAGGCAGAGCACTTATGGAAGGTCAAGATGAAGACTGCAGTTTTATGCATGTTGCAGTTTTAGGCCTAAAGGATGTACCAGTGAAAATATGCTTGAGACTATGGAAGGGAGCCTGGAGGTCCTGAGGGTAATTTGGCAAGACATGTATAGGAGTTCCTGTCAAGCGAGTGCCAGGGGAAGTATATGAAGTAATAGAAACGAAATGGCCTGCAACTCTGAGAAACACAAACATTTTAGGATTGGGAGAATAATAATAAAACCACAAAGGAGTAGTGAAGTAACGATAATAGCTAATATTTGCTGTGGGCTTACCATATACCATAGACAGTGCCAAATGCTGAATCATTTAATCAATCTGGCAATAAAATGAAGTCTATTTTCCTATTTCTCACTTTTCCTTTTATATTTTAAAGCAATCAAAATAATATACACTTTTATAAAATTCACAATGATATACTGACTGTATAATCCATTTCACAAAACAACTTTTGGTAAAGTTTAGTGCATATTTCCCTAACTTCTCCTAGTTTCTACATATTTATATATCTATTGAGAATCATTTTTTATTAAAAGAATTGTGTTACATTTATGCAACTTAATTTATCTAGATTATTGCAACTTATTTATTTTATATTTTAAAATAGCTGCCTGTTGTCTAGATAGAGTAAGCAGCCCAGGAAATGAGTAAGCTTTACAGTGAAGAAAATTAAGCTTATAAATAAAAATAGGCTGAGAGTAAAATTTTCAAGGAAAAATGGCTAATAAGTGCTGGAAAAATAACTAAAAAGAGAGAAGTCAAATAAACATCAGATCATAGTAGCATAAAGTGACTAGGTTATGACAAGAAAGAAGGGGATACTAACAGTCAAATGCTATAAAGATTAAGTAATATTTAGCAAGAATGTGTCAGTGACAATGCTAATGTGTGATAAGTACAACTTCAATGGAGTTAGTCAAAGGGCATGATCAGGGGTAAATAGAGGATGACTGAGAGAATATGGTGATTCCAGTTATTTATTTACTTTATAACTTTTATTGTATTTTTCTTATTAAAATAATTTATATTTCAATTACAATGACATATAATATTATGTTAGTTGCACATATACAACAGAGTGGTTGGACATTTATGTAACTTATAAAGTATCCACCTTGATAAATCTAGAACCCATCTGACATCATACATAGTTATTACATATTATTGACTACCTTCCTTATGCTATACTTTACATCCCTGTGACTATTTTGTCACTACCAATTTATACCTGATTTTTGTGTATACCAGAAAGTCTGGGGGTGATAGTAAAAGATAAAGCTTATAAGCTACAACTTTTGCTTTGACTGATGCTCTTAATTTCATGCCATTTTCTATTCTCATGATATCTAATATAATATGTTATGCACAAAGTGATTTTTTTTTTTCTGGGTTAAGGCTCTTAGGCTGAAATGCTAGTCTTTCTTGTGAATTATGCAGTTCATTTGGTGGGAAGTATGTGCTGTTTTATAAAAGTGAGTCTCACGGTACTGGGCTAGTGGTATGAGAGAAAAGGAGGCTAAGATAGGACCATATTCGAGAGTCACATGACTAGATATTAAGCGATCTCATTACCACTCTGCATGGCACTCCTCATCCATCCAATAATACAATCATGGTCACATTAAAATCACCTTGTCCCTGGAGTATAACTAACCATGTCCTATAAGACAGGACTGATTGGCTTTTCACAGAGATAGTTTTTGTGTGTGTGTGTTTAAACAAAGTGAAATTTTTCAACTTAGTATTAATAAAGAGATGTAATTATTTTTACCACATTACTTTTCCCCTCTTTTCAAAATATCTCAATTACATTTTGATTTATTGATCATTTTTGAAACAAATATATCATTTTGATGCTCTGAAAAGCCCTTTTTCTTTCCTGTGGAGAAAAATAAGTTTCAGTTTCATAATCACAAAACAGATATCAACATAATCATCCACAGCAGCTCCTTTGAGACAGGCTTGCGTCTAGTGTTGAGAAGTCCATATCAGTAAGATTTAGTCTTTTTTTTCCAAGAAGCCTGACGACATACTAGTGGAGGCAAGCAGATGTAGTCATGCCTGCTGTTTCCAGTTCCTTGAAACCACAGCACACTTCAAAGGCTGGGATTTCACTCAAAGATACCTTTCCCTCAAACATCCCCTGTGTTTCTGAACTGCCAACTCTCCAACTCCTTGGCTCCCTTGCATGAGACAGAAGAATGTTCTGGGGCTTCTGCTTTACCTCTGATCATCAAGGCAATCTTTTTCAGACATGAAATAGACCAAATAAATCAATGAGCTGGGCTTCCCAGGCTGCAGACACCCTTGGTGAGTTCCCGTGGAAAGTCCTTTGCAAATCCAGTGCTCATATTCCCCATCACTACCACCTCATCGTCTTGTAGGCCACTCTTGGGCAGACAATTTGATCATCTGACTTGACAGGTATAGTGACATCACTATGAGTCTGGTCTTACCAGTTTCTTCCCTTATTTCCTTCCTGCTTCTATTTCTGATATTGATAAAATAGGTTCTGTAATTATATTTTATTGTTAAACATTTATTCTTCCCCCCTGTAGGCAATAGATTTTTCAAGTAGGCCTTCCAGATAAAATATAGGACATCCAGTTAGATATTAATTTAATTTTAAAAATCGTAGTATGTCCTACATAGTTCCTAGGACATAATTATGCTATCAAATTTTTATTTGTTGTTTACCTGAACTTCAAATTTATCGGAGCATCACT